>JABSTQ010002945.1:0-86091 GCA_013358835.2 Ixodes persulcatus
TGCGAACTGGCACTGCTAGCACCCCTGACACGTTTGCTGGCATTTGTGTCAGCGGGAGCACGCGTTGAGCGCGAGCAGCAGAAAGGAGGAAATTAAGAGCAGAAGAGGAACATCACTGCCACGAGCCTGCTTTCTGTAACAACTAGAGTTCCTGTATTGGGCAGGAGATCGAACTATAGGGGGCGCTTTATCGAGCTTGTTTGTCCCCACAGCCCGGTGTTACCAACACAGCATAACCAAGAAATTGAACCTGGCCGAGCACGGCTGGGCACGAGCGCGTCGCTCTGACCAGTGCTTTGGTCGCACGAGGAGCGGCCTTCGAATCGTCATCTTCGATTTCTCGGTTCCAAAAACAAACAAGAAAATACGGTTTGTTGTCCCCACAGCTGAAGCGCACCGCTAGAGGCGTGACTGTTGGATCTCCTCCCCAATAGGCTCCCTACGGGAGCCAGAGTTGCGCGTTCACGCATGGCATGTGGATTCAGCTCCTCACGTGACTGAATTCGGCGAATAGCAGTGCCGCGGAGTTCGAGGCGCGCGGCGGGCTCAAAGCCTTGGGAACGTACGCCGGGGCGCGTGCAACGTCTACTTTGCTGCACGACACTTGATATGGCTCCTCACGTGATCGAATCTCGGCGAATAGCGGCGAGGGCGGCACGCGGCATGTGGAATCAAACGCGCAACTCTGGCTCCCGTAGGGAGCCTATACAGGAACTCTAGGCCACACGGATGAGTGCCGCCATCTATTAGCGACGTGCGCGACCAAAAGCGTCGCTGCGGTCAGCATTCCACGATTGGCCAGACCATGGGCATATGAGCATTGTCAGATTGTCAACTTTGACGGTGTTAGTTCCGGTTGCGGTGGTCCCTAGCTTCCACTGTGCTTTTTAAACACACCATCGAACTCGTCGTCGCATCTGGTGGTAAGTAGCCAGGGTAATAACTGGTGACGTCACGGCGAGGCAAATCCCAGTCGTGACGTCACGGATGGAAACCATTAGAGGGCGCCACCGAAATATCTCAGCGCTAATACTCGTTTCACCTTATTGTTGTACCGCAGACAGGCTAGAAGCGCGAGCTCATAGCGTGGGAGCTACTCTTACGCACGAGAGCTTGTGCGCCGACATTGTGCCCTAGAGCAAGGAGCTCGCGCTTGTAGCCTTTCTGCTGGTACATCATAAGGTGTAACAGAGTATTAGCGGCGAGAAGTTGTGGTGGCGCCCTCTTATGGTTCCCCCTTGTTACGTCATTACCTTGCAAACAACAAGTTCGATGGTGTTTGTAAATAGCATGGTGGAAGCTTGAAATCATTGCGCTCTTAAAGGAAACACTGCCAACACCGTCCAAAAATAAAGTTCTTCATTCCTCTTATTTCCGTCGATGATAATCCCCTTTCTTACGTCATAGTCAGCGTTCGGCCAATCGTGGAAGGCCGACCACAGCGACGCTTGTGTTCCGCTTCGGGGCTAATAGTGGTTGAACTAATGGCTTGTTCAAGATGGCCGCAGTGGGACCGCCGCCTTAACGCCTTGAAAGTTTGACGGGGACTGCATTGTGAACGCAGTCTTCACACAAGTGTTTTCTACAGTGTATGCTTTGCCTGCATGCATATAAAGACAGAACACTGCCTATATGATGCATAAAATAAAAGAAATTTCGCTTATCTTGATAAGGTTGACTACTTATTGAGTGCTGTTGATAGTAGTGGCATAGCCAGGAACTTTGAGGGGGTGAGGGTGGAGGGGGTGAGGGTGGCTGGGATGTTCATGACTTGGGGTGCGGGGGGGGGGGGGGGATGGTGTCGAAATTTGTGTGTATATTCTAGAGCCCACCAAATTTTCTTTTTTTTTTTTTTTTTTTTTTTTTTTTTGGGGGGTGGGGGGGGGAGGCGAAGGCCCCATGAGCCCTCCCCCTGGCTTTGCCACTGGATGATATTATAAGGGAGCATCCTACATTCCCAGGCTGCCATGACCATGTGCATAGCCACTGAGCTCGTGCCACAATGGCAGATAGTTGCTGACATTCTTTCACGTTACGTAGCGGTACTTTCTTTAGTAGATATGCTCGCTTTTCCTACACACATCTAATCTGCTTCCGCTTGTTGTTTATGCTTGACCGGTGATAAGCCAACAGTGCGTATTTGCTCTGCCTACAGGGCAAATCTCACAAGTCCAGCTCACACTACTCTTTATTTCAATGAGTTACTGTCACTTTGTTAAACGAATTTTTAATTGTTATCATCACCTTTACATTAAACTCACGTGTGTTGAATGTAGGACAATTGTATCTTTATTATTTTTCTTGGTCACGGAGATGATGACCTCCACAAGATTGCACTGGCTAAATTTCTCGTCTACAGTGTGTAGACAATGTTACCATACTCTGGCAAACTAAACTCCTGCTGTCTAAACAACTAACGATTCATTTTAGGACACACCTTGGTTCGCAGTTCATGCAGGGCATCGAAAAGTGTTTCTATGACTGTCCGATGGCTGACATGCAATTCCAGAAGCTTGGCGTGAAAAGGTAAAGGATCTAATGTGATACAATGAAATGCCATCAGCACCCATCCAGATTTATTGCGTGATTGACAGTACCTAAACCGCAACAAATGGTCAACTGAAGACATAGGTACTAAGCGTGCACTAACTTCGAAGCGTGAGAAACCCTGAAGTTTTAACGTCAACTTACCACCATGTTGTTAATGGCAAAGTGGTGTTTGCGGCAAAGTGTTGGAGTCCTTCAGAACGGTGACGATCTCCTTCAGACCGATGATGATGGTGACGAAGGTTCAGTTAGATTCTAGGTTCCGTCAACGCACCCCACGACGTCGGTGTGCTTGTCGTGGTGGCGACGAAAGCCTTTTTTCGCACGTGCCTCAGCTGCCTCGGTCCGGGGTTTTGTCGACCCAGCCGTCTCTTCCCAGCCTGTTCCCAGCCGGTTGACAGCGACACTCGCGACGGCCGTCACGGCTCTGATTACCATCCACTGGGCATTAGCTATGAGATCATCGGTGGCAACCGCGCTCTTGTAGTTCCCCGCTGCGGAAAATCTCAGCGCGATTCAATTAGTAGCTGCTGCTCGATGGTCATCATCTCTCATCGTCGCGTCTCTCGTCGCGCAGACACTGCGATCACACGGTGCTTTTCGACAAGCGGTATGTCGTCAGAAACAGTCGTCGTGCATCGCGAAGGCAACCGGATGCTCGCGGAAAACACGTCATTGTACGCGTTCGGTTCGAGCCATCGATTGCGCAACAAGCATTCGCCGCCATTGTCTTACGCTATAGAATCCTGCCCAAAGCTTGTTCCCCTTCGTGCAATAGAAAACATGAAGTTAACAAGCACGAGCAACCTCACCCCTGAACGATGCTTGCACGAACGTTGACTTGCCACTGCCGCAAGCGTGCCTGCTCGACACGGACGTTAAAGCTCGTGAGTCCACGTTCTTGTAGCTTCCCTACCACCCGCATGGCTCGCACCTCATAGTGAAGCAGAAAGTAGGGTGTGTCGAGTAATACCGCAGTTAATCTAGTTACGCGACTTCCGCTATCTGCTACGTAGGTCGGACGTGGTCATACGTCACTTTGTCGTCACGGTCCGAACTTGGAGAGCGACAGTAAAGGCCGGTTCACACACTTGCGTTTGAGTGCATTTGACTGCGTTGCGTTGAGAACCGAAAGCGAGTCACCGGCACATCTGTGCTTCGTATGAAGCGTGGAATCCAATTCAAGGAATCATCTTGGCGTGCGATGTAAGCAGCAGGGATGTCCTGGTTTCTCGCAGCCGCAACGCTGTCAAACGCAACTGTCTGAACCAGGCTTTACGGCAAACGGTTGCTTTCGTGTTTCGTGAACGTTACCATGGGAACCGCGTGGAATTATCACGCGCGCTGTGGCCAATAGGAGCGCGCGGTTCGTAGGGGGGAGGAATTTTCGAGAAACACGAACGTGACCGTTTGTGACCAGAATAGCACCCCTGGTGTGTTTGATGCGGGTCGCGGGTGCTACTGGGGAGCTCGAGGTAGTTTGCATGCTGAGAAGATCAGCCGGCTGAGCGATCGTATCGCTCTCAACAAATGCCGGCTTGAGGCGGTCAACGGACACGACCGCCTCAGAAGGTTGCGTGTTCAGATCACGTCCGGGTACACCAATGTAGAGAGACAGACTCCGTCAAACGAAATCCAAGATCGAACTGATCCGGCTCTTTTATTCCACGTGATCTTCTTTTTCTTTTCCCAGTGGCTGTCGCCACAAACCCATAGGTGAAGCCACGCGCTCCCACCAGTAGCTTTGACAGCGTTGTACGAGGCAAGGGCAGGAATAACGACGAAGAAATGTGCGACACCCGAGCTGATATCTCGCGTTTCCGTTCGGGCTAGTCGTCATGCGGCATGCCATGATGGGGACGAAGCCTGTCGCCCTTTGGGCGTTTTTGGTCATTCTGGGCTTCGGGCATTGCCGACAGATCGAACTGGCCGGTGTTCCGCCGCCCTTTGTGCGTGAGTACAAATAATATTCCCTATGTCCATTAATTCACTCCAAAGCCCCGGATATTGTTTTGTGTGTTTAACAAACCAAAATGCAACAACCAAAACAACAAATAACTTGGAACAGTCACGTATGACTGATGCTTACATTCCCCCAATTATATAAACAATTTCTTTCATGTGTACAGGGTGAAACAAGGAGACGGCAGGCTCTTTAAATCGACCGGAAAATTCGGTTTCTTAACCTATCGCGCTACGACTTTGTGCTGCGTTGCCCACGGATGGTGCATTTTTTTTGTAAAATTTGCAAAGAACGAACTTACCTGAGGAAAAAGGAAAGAAAGAAAAAGGCTTAGCTCCTATGGAGACTCAACGACGCCACCGGTCTTCAAACAACACGGCGCCGTTTCGCACGGAAGACAAGAGGTGGCGCAAGCGGTCGCGACGCCAACTGCCGCCAACGAACGAGCAGACGACGCCGAGAGCCGGCGCTTTTAGCAGACAAGGAACTGCAGTTCCTTGTTTTTACCGCGCCTGTTTTTGTTTCTGCGACTGTCGCCGCCTGCGGAACGCGCGCCGCTTTTGAGTCGAAAAGTTCTTCTGCTAAAGAGACCGGCTCTCGGCGCCCGTATGCTCGTTCGTTGGCGGCGTTCGTTGCGCCATCTCTTGCCTCCGGTGCGAAACGGCGCCGTGTTGTTTGCAGACCGGTGGCGTCGCCGAGTTTCCATAGGAGCTAACCCTTTTTCTTTCTTTACTTTTTCCTCAGGTAAGTTCGTTCTTTGCAAATTTTACAAAAAAAAAAAAAAATGCACCATCTGTGGGCAACGCTGCACAAAGTCGTAGCACGATAGGTTAAGAAATGGAATTTTCCGGTCGATTTAAAGAGCCTGCCGTCTCCTTGTTTCACCCTGTAGTTTGCACACGATCAGTGTATCTGCACACATAGTACGTTTCT
This sequence comes from Ixodes persulcatus, assembly GCA_013358835.2. Lineage (NCBI taxonomy): Eukaryota > Metazoa > Arthropoda > Arachnida > Ixodida > Ixodidae > Ixodes > Ixodes persulcatus. The sequence goes on from JABSTQ010002945.1 coordinate 5,444, forward strand.
TTAACGATATTAGACGATGGGGTATTTCCTGGACGCCATATTTGAATGCGCTGTTCACAGCGCAAGCTCAGACTGATCTCACACTTATGGGTTTCTCAGACCGGCATTCCTGATGGTGTGGGATGCATGTTGCAAAAGAACCGCGGAAGCTCGCCCTCAGCAGACGCTCAGCAGCCACAGGCTCGGCTATGGCGACCAATGAATACTTCATACAGACCTTTTTCCAACTTACGCCGTCGTCTGGCAGATCTGAAAATACTGCGCATTAGCGTGCATTGGTTGTTCCGCTATATTGCAATGAGAGTCATCAGAGCAATTACATCTGGTGATGGTTTAATGGTTCAGGGGAAGCTCCTCCCACCTCTTTCTACTTTAGCATTTTGAACACGAGAGATGAGGTCGCATCCTCTCCTGCATTCGCTCTGCTAAAGTGGAAATGAGTGCACTCTAAAAAACAGGGTATTCGTACACCCTTTGCCCCATATAAGACACCCTAAAACTTAAGTTCGACGTGCAGCGCACTGACGCTGATCTGATGGTACTAACTTTCACGAGAGGCTTGATAGCCGTGTTGTACAACATATTACATACGCTGACGCACCACACGTGTCCAATCGGTGTCTTCGCTCGATCTCACTTTGATGACGTAACACGTATTGTGCAGAAGATTTGATAATACTAGGTTGGGTTGGTTTTCGCGCGAGACTGGCACCAAAAACGTAATGCCTGCTGCACAAATACCATATAAGTTTGCTCAACACCCCCGAGGATCGCACATGGCTTGGGAAATCTTCCCGCCAAGCGGACATCACCCTGACTGGACTTGGGCCTCACCGAAACACCCACGTAGTGTCACCTGGCAACTTCACGAAGACATAATCATTTTTTCATAGTCATCATGATCCAAATCCGAAGAACACGTGGGCCAGCAGCAGGTATCCCACATCCTCAAGAACGGCGTTTCTGGCACATTGTGACAAATATCACGAATTACTGGAGGAGACATTACCTAGTGGCGATATTGCACACCTATCTGACAAAACAATTGCCTCCAAGCAACAAGACACCCGGCGCATCCAAGTCCCGCACCACCATCCGAACCCGGGCAAACATTTTACAACGCTCTGGAAGCGTAGGCTGCGCCTGTTGGCCAGGTACCGAAACTATGGCCCCAGACGTCCCCTCAAACACAAGTTGAGGGTCCTCCAACAGCAAATAGAGGACCACACCACCACCCTTACCTCCGAAAAATGAATGGCCGTCCGTGAAGGTATTAACGGGAATACTTCTAGGAACGTAGTTCGGAGCATACTCCGCTCTCTTCTTGGACAAACTAAAACATTCAGTGGAGCAAGTAGGGTGACCGTTCGGAAAGAAGTAACTCCGCAGGAATTATAAAAAAGAGCTGCGGCTGAATTCTTTCCTCAAACATCACAACTCGTCACAACCACCTCTGAGAAGGATGACCCTACGGCGGACCTCGAATCCTACAACAAAACCATTAATCCTCTTTGAGTTGAATCACGCACTTAACACTGCTAACACCCGCAATATTTCAAGAGCAGATCAAGTCACCACGACTCAACTCAGAAGCCTTCCAGAGCCCTAAAAGCAGGCACTAATCGAAGAAATCAACACGATTTGGGAAGAAGGCAAGCTTCCCCCTACATAGCGTTTCTCTTCGATGAAACCAATTCCTAAATCGGGGAAACCACCACGAGACCTGGCCATCTCAGACCTATGTCCCTCACATCGTGCCTATGCAAGACTACGGAAAGGATGGCCAATACGCGTCTTACATGATACTTGGAGGTGAATCCCATCTTCGCCCCAAATGCAGATCGGGTTCAGAGCGGGGCTGTCAACACAGGACGCGCTCCTTAAATTAAAAAAAAAGCTGTGCTTGACCCGCAACCAACACAGCCGAGAGGTGTTGCTGGGGTTGATAGCAAGAAAGCCTTTGATAGGGTCTCTCACAAGAACACCATGACCCAAGCAAGAACCGCCGGTCTCAAGGACGCTTCCATAAATTCAATGGCGCCGTTCTGGAACGCCGCTGCTTTCAATTCCAAGTGGACCGCGTGACCAGCCCCACGTATTTCAACACAAAGGGGGGGGGGGGTGCCGAGGGTTCGGTCATTGCACCGTACCTTCTTAACTTGGCGAGGCATATCCTCTCACAAAATCTTGAGACATCGCCTTGACTAGGTCATAGCATATATGCCGACGGCTTTGCGCTCTGGGCAACAGGTGGATCCATCGGCAAGCAGGAAGACAAACTAAAAACTGCCCTAAACATTTTCCACAGGTTTGCGACCGAACGTGGCCTCTGCACCTCTTCGGAGAAGACTGAACACTTGGTGATACGTTGCGGCCTAACACCCCTTCCAAGCAAGCCCAGAAGAGCACGTACAGCTTCTCTATTGGAGGCCAACCCATCCCGTGAAAACCTAACACCAGGATTGTCGGCATGTACAGCTGTAACGGAAAAATATTTGCACAAGTGACCAACGACCGGAGTGGTAAAATCGTGACACGTGGCGCTATTGTTCCCGAGCGCGCCAATAGTGAGAGTGCCAGTCACGTTCCATTTCTCAACGCTGGGGTGGCCGGCAGAAAGCAGCCCATCCTAAAGCCCGCCCCATTTCAAAAGGTATCTTATCCCTCAATTTTTTGCCGGCCACCCCCACCCCCGCATTAAGACATGGAACGTGACTGGCACTATCACTATCGTCGCGCTCAGTAGCAATAGCACCGCGTGTCGCGATTTGGCAGATTCGGTCATCGGTCACTTGTGCTAATCTTTTTCCGTTGCAGCTGTACCTAGATAAAAGCTGCGCGGCCACATTATGATTCAGACCACAGGGACAGTGATGAAGAACCTACATATCCTGTGATGAATCTCAACGTGCACACGTGGCGTCCGCGAATGCGAGATGAGACGGTTCGCGCAGGCCTTTTTCATGTCACAAATTTTCTACGGGCCCCTATATCATCCAGTCAACCGGACTCAGATGCAGGCTCATCAACAGAACCCGACGACTCATTATGGGTCTTTTCCTGATACACCCGACTAGACGCGCTCAAGAGCTTCGCGGTCATCAACGACCTCAGCGGACTCGTGGCCACGCACTACAACGTTCAAAATGCTTGGCTACGTACTATGCATTCCGGCTGGCATATCCTTGTAAAACTCGGCTACGCAGTGAACTACCTGCCGAAACTACCACCACGAACCCCTCCGTGGAAACATGTTTTCACTGACGGGAACCTTCTACCCACGCACCTCCAGAGTACTGGCTTGGCTACCCTCTATCAGCGAAAGGCGCTCCAGCTTTATATACGCTCACTCAGCGACAGCACTCAAGTGATCTACGTCGATTCAGCCCTTCTAGAGAGACAGTTAGGAGATTCTAGGTACGCCACGACATGTTCCAATTACATCATGCCGTCTCACGTACGACAACTGCACAAGGTGCCTACCGTCCCGATCAGCACTCAACCGGAGCTTCAAGCCACTACAGGCTATGCGCGAGACGCTTTTCTCACTACACGAAAAAACGCTCCACTCACGCACCTTATCTATACCGACTCGAAAGAGGTGCGCCGCATATGCTCTGACACCAAGCACACCGGTATTGCATTGCAAGCCCTCAAGCTGGCCTTCACATCCCTGAGATCATCCGGCCAGTAAGTTACCATACGCTGGGTCCCTGCCGACACTGGCATAGAGGGCAACGAGACAGCCCACAGGATAGCGCGTGAACATTTCCTCTCCGCGCTAGCCAAGGAGGACCCTTCTTTCCGTCTCTAGTCGTACCCTCCTATATCATTGCCGGCCCCTGGCAGGACCTGCACTCTACAAAAGTCAGACGCGCCACCTACCTCTCGATGGCTGCTACCCCACTATCTATCCGCACCATACCCTTCCGCCACTTCTCTCGTAGGGAAGCCGTTCTGGTTCGCCAAATCCAGACGGGACCCGACTGACTCCGCATCTTCTGCAACGGTTCCATGGGAACGACAGAGGGAGAGTGTCATCTGGGCCTGGTACCTGCCTAAGCTGCCGCTCCAGGACAGACCTGTTTCATCTCATGTGTGTGGTCCTGTCTGTAGTATGCTGCACCCCGACAAAGGGCATTGGCATCCATCGAACGCGCCCAGTACCCTCATCCCTGCACGCCGTAGCTTTGCCGGGGTCTGCTAATGTTCCTCGGAGACCCAATGGCGCCTCCACTCGAGGACCGGCTCCTAGCCACAACCAGGAGGACGAGGCCACCCCCACCATCCACTTCAATGACCGCCGCAGCGTGACGCATGCAAATATATTGTCATTAAAAGTGTGTTTAATTCAATTCAGTTCAAGATACGGCCGCTGAAACATAGCATATCAAGCAGAAATCGCCTGCTGGGACGGTTGAAAACGCCGCAGAAAAATACTGCGAAAGAAGTGGCAGCACGAACAAGAAAATTCCTCGAAAACGAAGGTGACATCAGGGCACAAAGTTGCTCGACAAACAAACATCCCGTTAAGTGACCGCTGAGAAACTGGTGGTAGCGTTTTTAAGACCAGTGGATCGCAGTTTCCCAGTAGTGTAATATTTTGGCAGTGCTCGTAATTAGTTTCCGTAAATCGAAGTCAGTCATTTACTTTGGTTCAACTTTTCACCGGAGTTCCCTTTAAAAATTGGATGACTCCTAGTTTCTGGCGTGCTTTTACTCACACCAACAAACTTTCCGTCGCAACTGATAATAGCCAGGTTCACAACTCTTGACGTTAAAGACTAGGTCACACAGCACCGTTTTCTTAAATCCGGTTCACAATGCACGGTTTCCTTACGTTTTCGTACGTTACGTACAAGTCACCGAAACATTCGTGTCTCAAATGTCACGTGCCAGGTGTAGGGGTCGCCACCCTAGTGCTAGTTTGGACTATAGATGTCGCTGGTGGCGATCGACTTAGAAAGGGATATAAGCGCAGGCACTCTGACCATAAAAGTTCTTTTTGGCTGGCACGAACAGCTTCGTACTTCTTCGTCTTCCAACACCAGGCAATCTCCTTCAACTGGTAGCTACACTTAATATAAAGCAGAAATGTCCCGGTTACTTGTACGTTGGCTTACGTAACGTAACATAACGTTAGAAAACGGCGCGGTGTGAACTGGCCTTTACGTTTTCTTGCGTTACGTATAAGTCAGCGAAACATTCGTGTCTCAAAGCCTGTCCCGTGCCTGGCTATATCCTTAAACTTGTAGCCATGCTTAATATGAAGCACAGGTGTCCCGGTGACTTAGACGTAAGGTAAAAAAACGAGGCTGTGTGAACCAGTTTAATACTCCTGTCAGACGGGCATTTTAAAGGCCTCTAGAACAAGGTCCTTTATAAAATCGGCGAACCAGCGTACGCCGTAGGGCACGTGTGCACTGAACATCGCGAGCTGATTGTCCGACCTTATAAAGGAGCTTAGTGAAAAGGACCATTTAGTGTTTGAGTGTGTTTGACTGCGTTGCGTCAAGAAACAAAAGCGAGTCACCGGCATATCTGTGATTCGTATGAAGCGTGGAATCAAATGCAATGAATAGCTTGGCACGCGGAATAAGAAGCAAGGATGTCCTGCTTTCTCGCAGCTTCAGAGCAGTCAAACACACTCAAACGCTCTTAAAGGGGTACTCCGGCGATTTTTTGAGCTAACTCAACTAACTATATTTTCTGACTCCCCGGCCTTTGCCCTTTCCGGTATGCTATTTAGTATCGCGAAATTCATAATAGTTATTGAGAAATCGGCAAATGAAAATGATGCAAAAACCAACATTCAAATATACCCGCACTTTTCAGTGCCGTGACGTCAGTGGCAGGCAGGCTTGCCAGTCGAGCAAGCAGTCTAAAAAATAGAATATGCCAATCATTTGTTCCGTGCTGGAGCGCGGGTACTGGAGCGAGCTTCCAAAGCATTCATTTGACACCATGAAACTGCTTGGAATCTGAACCCCTGCCTTCCACTGACGTCACTTTTTCGTTGTTGCCAGTAGAGACTTTCAGTTTGAAAAACACGATGAGAACCAAAATTGTAAATTCAATAACTTTGTGAAAAAAAAAAATTATTTTGACCTAACACTTGGGATACTATTTCAGCGATGTTTGTTCGTGAGTTTAGTAAAATTTCAAGCAAATCGGGGACCATGAATAAACCGCCGGAGTACCCCTTTAAACGACACCCTGCTTAGGGGCCTCAAGGTCCCTACGCACAGTGTTGTTGAGAGCGTTTGAGTGCACAGTCTCACTGAGAGCGTCGTTACGAAGGCTTACGTCTAAGTTACCGAGACATCTGTGCTTCATAATAAGCGTGGCTGACAGTTAAAAAAATAGCCTGGCACGCGACATATGATACACTCGTGTTTTGTGTCTCGAACTTTAATAAAAAAAATTCGTTCACTTCTTTATTGCAATACTGAGTAGGCGGTGTAAAAGTATGACCCTCTTAGCTATAATACTGGAAAAGAAAAATTAGAAGCACGTGGTAATATTAACTCCTTCTTTATCTAGTTAAATAACTATCCTGTGACTATAACAGCCTGCCCTAGGATCACCCAAACACAAGGTATATCATTAAAATCGAGCGTGCTCGTAAATATACTTAAACAACCGAAAATAAGAAACACAAATCCTGGACGAATTTGTGTTTACTCTTTCCGGTTGTTTAAGTACAAGGTATATGTTAGCAATTTTTAATAGACATTTCTTGTTTCTTTTAATATTATTTTAAGATAACTAAATTTATAATACCACATTTTTATCGTTGACTTACTCGCTAACGCGCCCATATCTTTAAAGCAGAAATTGGCAAAAAAAAAAAAAATCCAAAAAGCGGTTATTACGTGGCAATTTTTCCAAAACGTCGAAAAACCTTACGTATTTATTTTCTATGAGGCTTCGAAGTTGTACTTTGCTTAGATACCACTTAGATTGAATCCCTGACGTTTATAGCCTATGAGTCACGCCTTGGTTCTTAATGCGATTAGCTTTCTTAGGACATTAAGGTCACTTTGAGGTATGGTTTTGGTCGTTTATCTTCCCCGCTAAATTAAGTGGGTAAAATGACGTCAAATGATTTAATCTTATCTGAACTAAGCACAAATTCGGTTTCTCCGCTAGATTTAGCGGAAATTTGACGTCACGTGATCTATACAAAAATTCTGTTCCCCTGAGAGATTTAATGACGTCACGTGACCTCAACACCAATCACCTTTCCCCTCTACATGTATTGGAGAAAATGACGTCACTTGACTTGATGTTACGTGATCGACACACAAATTCGATTTTCCTGCTAGATGTATCGGAAAAGTTGGCGTCACATGGCAAGAACACCAATCCGATTTCCCCCTCTAAATTTAGCGGGAAAAATAACGTCACATGAGTTGATGTCACGTGACCTCAAAACCAATTCTGTTTCCTCGCTAAATTTTGCGTGAAAATTAACGTCACATGGTTTGATATCACGTGATATACACACAAATCCAGTTTACCCGCTAAATTGAGCGGGAAAATATGCACGAGGCCTGTGGCGGGCTCTTTCAGCTATTCATGTACCTAATCGCTTAATTAGAGAGCCACATTGTTGGTTTTGGTCGAATTTGTTCTTACCAGGCAATGGCAGTCTCAAAAAACAAATTGAGAAGATCGAGCATAGTCCAGTTGTTATAAGGTTTTTTAGGGGCCAGCTGGTTGATGAACAGTTCGAGGTAAAACAGTGCAACGGGACACGGACGAAGTAAAGAAAAGACAGTACACACCGCTGTACCGTCTCGTCTTTACCTCGTCCATTTCTTTGCACAGCGCTGTGTACTGTCTCGTCTTTAGTTCCAACGTTTCCAGTCGCGCTGTTTTACCCTGAAATGAGCAGCGTTCACTCCCTCAACCAGCAGTCAAAATAAGTGGCCACGTAATCAGGAGCCAATTATACGCCGCCAGTGTTTATCACAGCCACACACGGGTGGCAGCAAAGTACAGGACGCGCGCTGAGTTCCAGACATCGTTAGGGTTTGGCTACTGTCGTCATTGCAGCGATTGGCCACTGCCGGAATGCTTGTCGAGCTGTTGATTATCACGAGCCCAATTCGAGCACTCACGCAATGCTCCGGTCCAATGTATGTGCCGTATTTAAAAATTCTCACTTGGGTGAACATGCCAACATTGAGGCCTCTGAGCTCATCATCAAAGTTTGCAAAGAATAGATAAAAAACTGCTCTCTTTTGTTTTTGAATTTACACCGCAACAAAGAAGTTTCATAGTAACTGGAATTGCGTACGAGTATACTTGGGTCCCAGCTAGTTCCAATAAAGCCCTGTAAAGTAAAAAAAAAAAAAATGCAACTGAGTTATTTTGCACCGACCATATAAAGAAGACAATGGGAATACTCAAAAGCTTTTTTTGTTTCACGAGAAGTTTGATAAACACTAGAACGAATGTTGGCCATTCTTGTATAATCAAATAGCAAAAGTTTATCACCTCAATTTATTCATTTCTTGTTAACTTTTTTTGTCATATACAATGTGAAAAACCCAGAGCATCTAAAACAATAAAAAAAAAAGAAGAGAAGGCTGGTTGAACCTAATTGGTATTCCCAAATGTAGACAACAATTGGTATCTTTCATCTTTCACTTTTTGTGAATATTTTCATTTTGCTTTTCTTGGCACCTAGTTTGGAGGTATCAAAAAATAATGCAAGCGAAAGAGTTCATAACGATATGAACTCTTTTGTAGGAACATCATATGAGTTGAATACTATATAAGCAGTAAAGATAAAAAATGTCTTACCGTATAGTGTAGTTAAAAAAGTGTAATACCACAAGCGCAAAAAGAGTAATCAAAGTTGCTGCTAAGATATTACTGCAAGTAGGAAAACGTGAGCCAGAAATACAGTTATTATAAGCGGCTTCTAAAGTACTATTTCGTAGCGAAATGGTTGCAATTATTTATAAAGCTTGGAAATAGCCCCAAGAAAACAAAACAAAATCTTGACCGCAAAAACAAACAAAAAAGTAACTGAAACAGGCAATGGAGGAGCAAAATATTCAACATCCTTGGATAAAAAAAATCAATTATTCCACGCTTTAGCAAGTGGGCGTTTAGATATTCCTCTATTTCTGTTTCCGCTTTAAAAACCATGCATTCAAGGACACCGACATAGGAAATGTAATTGTAGTTTACCTCAGAGTGTCAGCACAGGTGGTTTTGGGAATAAATAACTTGTTTTTATTCCAAAACATGGAGGTGGTCGAAGCTAGACGGAAGATCTTGAAAGAAGGCGAAGCTTCAGAGTGGCAGCCGACTGTTCTGCCAGACTTAAGTTCTTGAGGGCCCTGAAAAACCTTAGTCGTTTATCGAAACGTCACCTCATACCCCACTTAGGATTTCGTAGATTTCGCTTTCATTGTTTATTGCAGCTATACATGACGTGAATGTGACGTCATCGCATCCTGCTCGTGGTCATTCCTACTTGTCCTCGCAGAGAGAAAAAGTTTGCGGTGCAAAAAGTATGTGCTGCCGAAGGCACGCGCTTAGCGGCAAGGTCAACGCAATGGCCTCTAATATGAAGCTGGTGTAAGGAATGTATCCGCATTCAACGCCTTTCTGACGATGTAAAGGAGGACGTCTTCCTCAGAAAAAACTACTAAATTTGTACCATAGCTTTCGAACGCATTTATAACTTTTATAGTATGTCCATCCCTCAAGTTGATCGTGAAGTAAAACAGTGTTTGTCACATTGCACGCGCAGAACCACCGATCGTCCTGGACATGATGAACATGATGCGGAAGTCAATGGAGCGCATGATTGACTTGGTGCCATCCGCCCTGATGGGCGCGGAAGAGTGGGCGGCCAACGACACCGGGAGGGACAACGGATCTTCCAAGGAACCTGCCAGAATGGACGTGGCTATCGACATCGAGTTGATGCCCCTGATTCTGCCCATTCCCCACCCAAAAAGAGGCATCAACAAAACGGCCATGAACAAACGTCCCGGTTTCGTTGAAGGAGGGCGTGGAATGGTCATGATCGAAATGGGCAGTGTACCGAAGGCCGTTCCAAACGTTGGAAACAGTTCCAAGGAAAACAATTACTTGGCAAAGTCGTCTAAACAGGTATCGAACAAGACTATTTCTGGGACTGCTCTGGAAAAGAACACCACTGATGGTAAGAGGATGATAGGAAATCTCTAAGTATTGCAGAAAGAAAGAAGAAAAAAAAAACAGCCGCCGAATAGGCAAAAAGATATGCTTTTCATGCAAGCTCGTCAAGATATTAGGCACTGGAGGAAATCAGCCCTCTACATTAAGTCCTTCTTTCGAACACGTCTTGTTCAGTTTACAGAAATATTTCAGGCAGTCTATAGAAATCTCCACATTTAACGACTCTTTCATCTCCCTATCCAGTCACGTCGTCTCGACAATGTCCAATAATACAGACGATAAAAATGCTATAAACTTTTCTGTCACCACATGTCAGTAGACTTTCTGTGACCATATTTTTATAGAATTTCCATAGACTAGAATCGATAGAATAATAAGATGCAGTGCGGAGAAGCGACATCACACCCAGTTGCAGCCTCCTTGCAGAGGCTGCGTTTTTCGACTGTGTCAAATAATCATCGCCTCTTGCAATGCTTTATAGTTGGAGATGCAGTTAACCAACACTTATAAAGTACATTTAGTATAAATTATGGGTGAAAAAAACCCAGCATACTTTTAATTCCTTTATTTTCTGGGACGGTCCTCGTTCAAGTGATTGCCTTTCAAACGTAGGGTACGTATAGCGGTAGAGCAGTCAACACTACTAAATAACTCGTGTTAGGAGTGCTCCGTAGCGTGCATATTTCTGATGTCTGTGTATGTTCACACGGCAAGTGGCGACTGTATGTTTTCATGACTGTATTATGACAAACCTAAAATTAATATTCAGAATTGAATTTGTTTGCGAAAAGCTTTTTTATTGCCGTTAGGAAGGGGATAGAAACGCTGCTAAAATCTCTGTGGGTTTTTATACAATTTATATCCTAGCTCTGTACACTAAGTTCTATAGAAGGTCTTCAAAAAAGCGACCTAAAATCTAAAGACGGTGGATAGGAAAGTAAATGATTTTTCTTATGAATATCTGTAGCCTCTATACACTATCTTCTATAAATATTCTATAGAAAGTAGAAAAATTTTTTTTAACGTTCCGCCCATTGAAAGCACGCCGAAAGAACCCAAGCACTCACCTGGTCTCGCCACACCACCGTCTTTTTTTTTTTTTTGCCCGATAAAGCCCGTCTGCTAAAGTCACCGTACGTTAATAGATACGCACTCGAACACAGCGTTCGAAGCGAGTTGCAGCTGCGCCATCTTATAAATTTCATCTGCTACCAACGCGGAAACTCTAGCTTGGGCTCCAAACAAGGATTCGAGAAACACCGCGCTAGGCGCGACCACCTCTCGCTTTGCTCCGTTCCACTCGGAGAAAATTAATTATAATAAAAACTGTTCGTAGATCGTGCTTTCAAGGCACGCTACTTGTAGCGGGAGCCCGCGCTGCCACTTCAATGCTTGCTCTGAAGCGCGCAACCGTAGCGGTAGCGGGCTCTTGAAAACAATTCACTTAAACTCCCTAACCTCAAGCCCGAGCGTGCACCAGACCTCGTCGGAACCACCAAGGGGTCGCCAGGCGACCGCTTCCCGCTTTCAGCGTCGAACTCCGATACGACGTGCCCGAACTTGGCTAGCGATGCCGCGTTAACTTTATGAGACGGCATTCGAAAGATGGCTTCCGCCGTTGCTGGCTTCAGATGCCCGCGTTCGCGCGTTCGTGCATAGAGAAGACGCTTCGTCGCCATACGACTCTGACCATTGCTGATGGACGTTTGTTTGTCTTGAAGAAGACGGCGGCGAGGCCATATCAGGTGCGCCCTTGATCTTTTCGTTGTGCGTTCCAATGCGTGAACAGAAAGAGGTGGAAATATGGACTTAACGCAGACAAAGCATTTTCTCCAGCGCCTGAAGTTATCGCGAGCCTTACTCAAAAAAAGTATATTTTAGCTCGCAATTTGAGCGATTTGAGTTTTTCGTACTTCAACATGGAACAAAACAACCGATGTGACGGACCGTTTTCTCCGTTAAAATCGGTTTATATTCATTAAGAACGGACAGAAGAACAGTTGGCGTGAAAAAAAAAAAAAAATTATTAAGCGTTAGAAACTGCTTCCCCGTCGTTTGTATGTGTTATTTGAAAGACTACTTCCTTAAATCCATCACCGCTCACGTTGCATTTTGGGAACCTGTGGGCCAGGAGCGGAGTGCGTATGAATTTTGCTTCCACTGATTCCCACAATGCATAACGTGGCATTGCGCCGCGATGATGCGCTCCGAGTTTTGGAATAACTCTATTCCTTCCTTTCAATTAAGGGTTTCAAGGCCTTTAAATGCCAATTGTGTAACAGAAGAGAGATAATTCCTGGGTAACTGCGTTTTTCTTGCAGAATTAATTTCAGGGTTTAGTTTTTTCACACGAGTATATAGCTCTATTTAAGTGATAATTGGCAACTCTAGTGATTTCTTCTAATTTATTAGCAACTGCACTACTATTATACTTCGTTTCACCATAGGTGCGAGCGTGGCCGATGTTATGAGCCGAAGGGCAAATCTAACGGCGAAAAAGGCGCACCGTCATGGCGTGCTTTCCGCAGTTGATAGGACCAGAGGTGTTCGAACTCTTTCAGTGCATGCTCCTCCGCCGGCTCGTCCTATCAAGAGCGGAGAATGCCATGGCGTAGCGCTTTTTTTGCTCTTTGATTGGACCTTATGCTCATAACAACGGCCACGCTCGGACCTAAGCTGAAACCAAGTATAGTCCCATGCCAAGTTTCTAGCTTACCAATATTTGGGGAAGTGTAACTTTACAGCGGTGCGCACATATATATCATGATTGTTTAGCATAGCTATAAAAACCTGGGTGACCTTTCCATCCGTAGCTATCAGACGGTTGCTTAGATATGTATAGGGTATTCTAAATTGTGTTCACAATCCCGATACGGCTGCAGACCGCCCCAAAGCCATGCGTTTTATAGTTTTACCATGCTTGCATTTCAAGATTCACGTATACTCCGCGTTAAATTATTTGTCCCATGTTATGAAGGCTAGTGTAGTTTTCATGTTGATCTGACTTTGTTAGAGTTAGCTTTGTGAGCGCAGGGCTTTGTTTGGCGTCTCCTTCACACGACGACGCGTGACGTTGAGATGCCACTGCGAAAACTACTCAAGCCTTGACAACGTGGATCAAAAAGAAAGGTCAAGCAGTGCAGTCCGGGTTGAAGACTCAGAAATGAGATCGGGAGCTCACTTGCCGCTCGCCCGAATAGTATGTTGCTGTCTAAATGTCCGTAGGACGGAAATATTGGTGGCGTGGCGATTATCCGGTTTTAATATTTCTTACGCAAAATGCTATCCGCTGTGAGTGGGAAATATAAACATGCAGTCTTAAAATGTGTTGAAAATGTTTTTAAAGTTTTTTTGTGTAACAGTACTACTAGAGCCATTGCTAACGTGAAGAGCGAAGCGCGTAGCATAAGGCGTCATGGAGGAATTTGGACGCGAGCGTATGACAGGTTTAGGTCTGTGAAATTGACACAATATTCTCGGAGATTTCTCGGAGAGTTTTTAGAGAGTTTTACTAAGGCAAGCAAATGGAATTGGATCGTTTAACAATGCCTTTATGCACAAAACTATCCGGCAGGCTAAATACAAAAGCACGTCGGGTAGCTTTTTTTTTTTTTTTTCATTGCTCTTGCTGTTTTGTGACGTGCGTGGGCGTCTCGTTTTCAAAACTTTTTTTTTTCGCGTACCTAAGATTTGTTTTAGTGCCTCAGCATGTCCTTCCGCAAAATGTATCATCGCCATCCCAGCGGAAAAAAAAATAAAAACACGTAGGGGCACTTTAGGACTGCATAGACTTGCATTGTATATTTCAGTTTGTTGACGAAAACTTTATTCCGCACTTAGGGAACACTGGCCGGGTATTTATGCTCGCTGATGTTTTTATTCGCACATGACCTATAAGAGCCCAAGCACCCAGAAGGGAATTCGCTGCTTGAAATTCTTTTTTTTTTCTTTTTGCGCCCGTAAACAGCCGGTTGAGAATTCGCCAGTTTCAGACACGCTCGCTCTTTTCCATAGTCACGTTGCGTTCAACCTATAGCGTACCAGATATATTCAAAGTCGTGGATCATCTAAGGCATATATTCAATATTACGAATAGAAATGAATATGATACCCATCTTGGTGGCCTCCAAAAGTCGCAAATACGTTCATCCTTAAAGTAATGTTGAACAGATCACAGGATGTACATGTACTATGCCATCCTCAATTTGGCGACGTAGCACGAGCTGGACGACTCAATGGCGGGGCACGACGGACCAACGTATAGAGAGACGTGGGGCCGTTACTACGGTACCGTCGTTCGTGGTACCGGCCGATCGATCTTCAAGCGCAGATCATCGAGTGGAGGGGATATAAGTCCAAAACAATCGCACGACAAGCGGTGCACGCAACTTCGTCGTCGTCGTCTGCAAGCGCGAGACACATGCGCGTCCAAACTGTCCGATTCGGCGTGCGAACCGCCGGAACGACATTCGAGGGCGAGGGTTTTCGTCGCACCGAAGCGTCGGAGGGGGCCTCCGTCCTGCGCCGGCGTGCGTCCAACTTGCTAGATATCGCCGCACGGCTGTCCGAATTTCGGAGGGCCGCAGCCAATGGCAGCACGGATGGCGCGAAGGTCATGTTGTCACGTGACTTTCGGCCCGATCGGGCGAGGAGGCGCTTTGTGGTTCGGGCAGTTCGGGGAAGCGGATCTCCCCCTCTTTTACAACGCCTACACACACACATGTGGCGGTGCCAGACTTGGACGTAGTTCAACTACTCTACTCAAACTACTGTAGTTTAACTACTTTTTCGAGTAACTTGGTTACTTTCAATTACAACTTGATTTGGGTAATTAGTAGTTTTATTTAACTACTTTTTTCATTTAACTTCTACTCAAATTACTAACTACTTTCGAAATCTAGTGCTAATTTTGCTCATCACAAAAGTTTGAGCGCAGAAATGAATAAGACACCGGCAGATGAAGTGGCATTCCCGAACAGGGGTCCCTCTTGTCCGGGAAGGCGTCCTTGGGCCAAGGTGGCGACGAGTAGCCAAAATATAGACCTTTTCGGCCTCCGTCGCATGGGCGCTGCCATCTTGGAATCACGTGACGCGGCCGCCATAAGGTGGCTTCAACTCGTCGCTCCACCCTCCCCTCCGCGCCTTGGCGAAGGCGCGGCATTCGCGTTTTTCGTCGCGTTTCACCCCGTTTCTCGCCTTATTGTAAATTGGCGCCCGATGTTTACATTTACAACTTAATTGCATGTCATCATTATGTGCACGATTACATATGCAGCTAATTGTATAACCGATTTTGACTATTTTCACCGTCGGCGTACCGGATACGCGTGAGGAGGGAGGAGATACAGAAATCAGCGTCAGACCTGGCGCATATTGAGCCCAATTATTTATGACAACTGAAGTTTGGTCAGTGATAGTGGCGGCATATTCGAAAAAAGTATAGTGCAATGTATATGTATAATTGCGCATTTAAAATCTTAAGGAATGTGACCAAAATACTACGCCGCATATGAAGCTATGTGTGTTTCCTGAAAGCCTCCGGCCTTGCCTTCATAACAAATTTAAAATAGTTGTTTTTGATTATATAGGACATATAATATACACAGGTGACGAACGTTTAACTCACATTTTATCTGATGCTTGGGATAATGGTAACGTCCACATCGGGCGATTTTTTTTAGCACGACGTTACACCTAAATCTGTTAGACGGTCTTAAATCGTTTTTGCCATAGAAACGTTTGCTTGATTTGTTTATTTATGAATTTAGAGAAACTGTACACTGTGCTCGGTCACATATCTGCAGTCATTAAAGGGTATTAACATTTTTGTATAAAATTTAAGTAATGAATTTTATTTATTTTAAACACAAAGACCCCTGTGAAATAATCTGTCACAGGCAGCTTGAGAGTGCCTAGGGCTCGCATTATGTGATGCCGAAAAGAAGTCATCTACATGTAAATCACCCAAGTTCAGGGTTGATTTTAAATCGCATCCGTTTGCATGGAGATCTGTCATGAAGGTTCATGAAGTCGTGCCTAGCATTCGACTTCAACCAAACGTACGAGAGATCACTTCTTTCGTACCCTCAATTTTATTTGGCAAAGTTTGTACAAAGACAAAATTTCAGATTTCGATTGACGGGCCTCACTTATCTTATGTGCCAAGCCCGTCGTAATCAAATGTCAGTAAAACAAATAGTTCATTTTTTAACGCCAACGTTGTTAAATGCTGTTAGTAAGTACGTTAGCAAGGTCAATAGCTAAATGAATTTCCCACCCGACCTAGGACGCGGACCATCGAATATATCTCGAGTACTATTTTTTTTTTTAAAGAAACCAGCCCGAGACAATATCACTTATTTCTTAGAATATCTGCGTATTATAGGAGACATTTCGAGTTTCTAAAGTCCACAGAAAGTTGGTGTCCGCGAAAATCAGTCAGTGAACTTGCGACTTCGTGTGTTTTTCGCGATTTAGGAGGTTTTTAATCAGGTTGTGGACCTGCATTTTTACTATATATCTACTCATTAGTCTCTTCATTAGTTTATTTTTTCTGGAAACTATGGTCAGTGGGTCAGGCCGTAGACGATGGAATCCTCCTTGTGCATCGCACTCGTTACGCCGCCGAACCTGACCGAAATTAGCGACGAACATGACCACTGACCAGATGCATCGTAAAGCGTTCGTAAAAAAGTCCGCGAATATGACTCGAAACCACTTCATGGTTCTCGAATTGGCTCAGTACAACAGTTTTATTAGTTGTGCGCTATAACGGGCACATTTGCATGACGAAATTAGGCGAGAATGACATAACACACCAACACAGCCGAGAGCGCGCTGAAACCGAAACCAACCGAATTGAAGCCACCCAATGGCGCCGAATGCGTCAGCGCCATCTGTCCGCCGGTCGGGTAACTACTGAGATGAAAAGGTCTATAAATCCGGCGCGCACGAACGCAGGAAGAGATGTTTAACAAGCCTTGGTCGGGTATTGACCTAATCCGGTAATACACGCAGGCGCCGCGTTTCCAGCTGCAACCATGAAGGACGGGGACACTCCGAGGGCTGTTGTTGTTTTCGTGTTGTCTGTCTTTAGTGAGTTCAGACTCAAGCGGTAGGTTCCATGGGAAATGCCACTGGAATGACCTTGCAGCTGGGCGCCTGTTCCAATGGTCGCCTCGTCGTCAGCGCATACTGCCTTGCAAAGCCGGACTCCCCCGCGCACAAACGCAGACACGGATAATCCGTTTATGGGAGCACGTTCCCGCTTCCAGTTGCAACTGTACGAGCGACGATGCTTGTTCCCGCAATCCTTCGCGACCTTCCGACCTTCCACGCCAGGGAGACCTCCTTTTTGTTGAGAACGATTTACTAGTCAGGCGTGTCAGGCGCGTCAGAATATTGTAGTCGCCGGCGCGAATTGCGAGTTACCCTTGGGAAATCCTTTTGTTCGACCCGGCGTCAGCGGCGAAGTATACTTCGGTTCATCTTCTGTTAAACCAAAACAATTTTTTTTTTTTTCAGTAGCGTAGCACTAGCACTACAACAAAACGCGCAGTCGTCCGGATGATCTCATCGCCGTGGCGCGATACTTGAACCCTTGACGGTCTGGTGCACTCGCTCAGCGTATCTCTCAGAATGCCGTCGGAATCAAGAGGGGCCAGTCATAACAATCTCAACTTGCCGAAGAAAAAAGAAAAAAAGGAGGAAAGTTTGGTAGAAAAGACCGTCTACCCGAGGCAAACCTCACATGTTTCGTCATGGATACCTAAGATGCCGACACTCGCTTACCCGACACTGCACAGCCTGTTTCTCAAATTCAACGGTGCCGTTCCATCCAGCGCGTCGGTGGCACGTCTGTTTAGCTTGGCTGGGGACGTCTTTAGAAAGAAAAGGGGAAAACTCTCCTATCAAGAACTTTGAAAGTCAATTGCTTCTGCGAGCCAATAAACTATTTTGGTGAAAACGCAAGCCATAAATAGACTGCGTTTATTTTAGGCTCGCAGGGTTTTTCGTTGATCCAAACTGCTGTTCATTTTGCTACCACAAAAAATATAAAAAAGTAACTTCGAAAGTAACTTTAAAGTAACTCGCTACTTTTTTACAGTAGTTAGTAGCTTACTCAATTACTATTACAAATGCGTAATTTCTACTCTACTCCAATTACTTTTGGCGTCGATACTCAGTAACTTAACTACCTTTTTTGAGTAGTTTGTACATGTCTGGGCGGTGCGCGGTGAAGGAGATGGACGCCATCGAGTTTTCTCGCGCGCACAAAACAAGCTGCTGATCTCGCGCGCCATAGCAAGCCGTCCTTCTGGGACCGATCGAGGCCGTCGAAACCCGAATGTACTCTGTTTCACCTTACGATGGAGAGCAGCGGACGCTGCGAGCCATTCCAATGCCGTGTGAGTGTCACGTGAACTTCGGGAGAGACGCAGCAATGCGCGGTGTGCGTAGTCACGTGATTTGTACGCAGTGCTCGCTTCGCTGGGATGGCTCCTAAGGTCCGCTGCGTCCATCGAGATTAAGTGTTGTTGAGCAGAAAAGTAACCTCACAGAAAATCTCTATACACGCACACTTTAATAGAATGTAATAAAAATATTATGTTTGTTTTAAAGTCAGAAAAACCAAGAAGGGCGAGGGAAGTATTTTAGTTTTCTAGGCTAGGTGGCGTGAGCTACCGCCCGTTATATATATAGCCATTAGCATTCATCCATCCATTTGGTAGAGGGATACCCGAAACTGGGCGGAGCTGAACGGAGCGACGCAACGACGCGTCGGAAACCCATGTGTCGCGAACCGTCCTGCGCGGCGATTCGGAGCAGCCATCTTCCCGACAGTTCGCACGCCGGACCGGACAGTTTTGACGCGCATGTGTTTCGCGCTTAACACGCCGGAGAAGCGGAAAACAAAACGCGGTTGGGGGAAGCCACGTGACCACCGTCACCTCTCTTTTCCTCTACATTTCATCCTCCTACTCGGTACACCTCGGCTACATGTCGCGGCCATGAGCTTCCGTGCTCATGTTTTGGTTTAAATTTAAAACAGCTGAGTTTTTTTTTTTTTTTTAGTTCGGTAGTCTCCAGGCACCGCATTAAATTGCCTGGCAAAACATTTTAAAAATTTGGGGGTGTCAGTGCTTCTTTAAAGGGATACTGAACCGAAGAATTTAGTGTCCATAATAAGTGGCGCACGTTCTTTCCACGAGCCAGCAGCCGCCGGTGTGCGCGAGCACACGCAACGAAAATGACGTCAAAAACCTCCATTCGCGCTTAAGCGGACAGTGAAATGCATGGGCTTCGGGCCAAGGGAGAATAAAGAGAGGCTTTTCATCTCTACAAGTGAAAGCTAAAAGCTTGTTAGACCAATTAATCGCTTACCTTTTACACCAGACACCACTGTGTAGATGAAACACTTGTACTTTATTCTCCTTTGGCTCGAAGCCAAAGGAGTTAAGATGACAGTGACATTTCACTGTCATCTTAACCGCGAATGGAGGTCTTCGACGTCATTTTCGTTGTGTATGCTCGCGCACACCGGCGGCTGCTGGCTCGTGGAAAGAACGTGCGCCACTTATTATGAACACTAAATTCCTTGGTTCAGTATCCCTTTAAAAAGAACTTCTCTTGTTAAATGTCCTTTTAAAAAGGTACTACGGCGATTTATTCATGGCTCCCGATTTGCTTGAAATTTTGCTAAACTCGCCAAACCACATCGCTAAAATAGTATCCCAAATATTAGGTTAAAATAACTTTTTTTCACGAAGTTATTGGATTTACAATTTTGGTCCTCACCGTGTTTTTCAAACTGAAAGTCTCTACTGGCAACAACGAAAAAGTGACGTCAGTGGAAGGCAGGGGTTCACTCTTTGGACTGTAGAATTTGTTCCCAACTGATTCGAAGCAGCTTCATGGTGTCAAAGGAATGCTTTGGTAGCTCGCTACAGTAGCCGCGCTCCAGCACAGAACAAATGATTTGCATATTCTATTTTTTAGACTGCTTGCTCGGCTGGCAAGCCTGCCTGCCACTGACGTCACGGCACTGAAAAGTGCGGGTATATTTGAATGCTGGTTTTTTGCATCATTTTCATTTGCCGATTTCACAATAACTATTACGAATTTCGCCCTAGTAAATAGCACACCGGAAAGGGTGAAGGCCGGGGAGTCAGAAAATATAGTTAGTTGAGGTAGCTCAAAAAATCGCCGGAGTACCCCTTTAAAACAAAATCTGCACACAAGAGGAGATCAGCTTTTGCTCTCACATTCACTGCTCTTGAGAAGAACCGCGAATCATTTGGAACAGCCAGAGGCTGTATTTTTTCTTCCTTCAATTGTATTGTCCTCATCGCGCTTTGCTTGACTTACAACGAACCTCGAGGTCAGCTCTGGCCACAATGAAGAAAACAACGCAACAAATCGCAAGGCTGCACGGCCTCATTGGTATATAAAATCTCTTCAAGTCTGGTTGCTGTCTGGGATTGTTGTCTTTGTTCAGCTCCTGTAAATTAAAAAAAACAACTCCGCTTTATTTTGTTTTTGAAAACAAGAAGCAGTCCCTTTTAATTTCTACTGGGAAAACCACAGGTCAAACATTACGACCTGGTTGTGACAAGGTGTTCCTTAAACGGTCCGGCAAACTTTGGAACGCACCAGGTCGACGAAATCGGCTGACCCCAGCGGCCGAATTGAGGCTCAGTCAACGTTCAGTCAAGGCCAACATTGAGCCAAGCGTAGTTTACATTGCTGCTCTTTGTTCGTTCTTACTTCTCCGGGCAGGCGTAACAGATGACGTCAGCAGCGTCCCCGGCTCAGTGGTATCCACGTGATTGGAGTAACGCGCCTGCGCAGTTCGATCTCAGCCTTGGAGCCGTCCGGCCGTCCCGTAGTCTCTATTGTCCCAGCCGCCGTCGTGGTCTCGCCGGCTGTGATTATTGTCTCAGAGCGTCGTTCACACTACGTGCGCAGACTGATGCCGCAGTTGCGCAGACGCCATCATATATCGTAGACGCCAAAACGTAAAACTGCAGTTCCGACGACAATTGCGGCTTGCACACTCCGCCCCAACTGAGGCCCGCTCCGATCCCACCCGCATCCACCCGTCGTCGCGGATTGCGCGACTGCTCGTACCATATCGTATCTACGTTTTTGGCAGCCCGAAGCCAATGTTGCCCGATGAAGCCAAAGTTCCGGTTATGGTTTCTGCGCACGTGTAAAGTAAGATTTCACAAAATATATCTCATTTATAGCGAAGCATATGACGTAGCGCGTTTTCTTAGTGCTTTTTAATGAGAAATCACTCATAATCTGGGAATTTTCAGACCTGAGCAAAGTCGCCCTTTCAACGGGAGAAATGAAAAGGCTGTGGCACTGCCGCTTATATTTATTAGTTTGTCTTAGTTACACAACTAGGGTCTCCTAGCAGACCTATTCCTGCACATTTCGGAAACCTAGTCCCACCACTGCTCCTAGATAAAGAAGTTTTAGCTTGCACCAGCTTGCTTCGTTGATGCTCGTTTTACTCTGGCAGACAAGACGAGCAACATCTCTCAAGTCTCCCAGCCGTCAGAAGCTAGCGCCGAGAAGGGGCCCTCTTCAAATGACGGCGGCGATGCGGTTCATCCGCGCGACGCGCCCAGAGTGCTGGCAAGCCAGCTGGACCCTTCAAGGCCCAAAGCCGAAAACGCGTCCTGGGGCTCCGCGAACGCCATGGCTCCGGCGGAAGGCTTTAGTGCGGCTTGCTACGGCCTGTTCCTGCGCCACGGCCTGCTTTTGCTCGTGCTGGCGGTCGTCTGTGGAGTATCGTGCCTCCTGGGAACCCTGCTGCCCGTGGTCTGTGATAGCCGGTCTTCCGGACAGCGGTCGCAGTATCCTGCGAAGAAGTACTGGTCGCCCCATAGAATCTTTGCTGACCCTGCACTGGTACGAATGTTTCGTCGGAAGGAGGCCACGATGGCTTGAATGTAATCAACTCTGCTGTCCTCTGTCTCTTCATCAAGAAAAAACAAACAAAAACTTTGCATCTAGAGTCTTTACGTCTCATACTCTTTGACATTTCAGCTCCTATTTGTTTTTAAATACCTCCTGCAGTACACATTGCATTATATTTCTGTGGATTGTCATGGTGTGTTTGAAAAAAATCAATGCAAATTGTGTTGGCCAGTAAACTTGCACTTGGCTTGTAACTTGATATTTTTACTGGCGACCATCCAGAGCGACGTTAATGGCCCACTGCTTTATCTAGGGAAAGACAAGCCCGGCAGCGTGGATATAAGTATTTTTTCTTGGATATAAAACGCAGGAATACTTTTGATACCGGAGATTTTTTTCAGAAATTTCAAAAATGAAAGTTGACCCATCACGGCTGCTATCTCTGATTAAGGCGTTTGACGCTTGCGTTTGCTCGTTTACCAAATAGTCGATATCGTGCCATTCGATTCTGAACGCTGGTTTTCCAGGCGGCAAACAGTATTGCGCCAATATTGGCGTCGGATCGGAGAAATTGGGACAATATCGTTCTGGTACTGCCTATATTGGCGCTGGATAGTAAAGATAGGGCCAATATTACTGTGATGTAGACGATGTCGGCGGAACATAACTTGGGTCGGCCAACGCCACGCTGGTATACACCAACTCAACTTGCTGACGTCATACGACCGCGGTGGCGCTGCTGTCGGTACTGCGCATGCGCTAACGCTTTATTCCTCCCATATTTGGCTTCTGTGCATGCGCAGTGCCCACACCTGTTGTGGGCAAAGCGGGCTTGTTTGTAAACAGTGTGTTGGTCAATACAGTATCCAGCGCCGTTTTCCGGTATTTTGTCGGGTCTGAACCGGCTATATCGGCCGGTATTAGGAATTCTTGACCGTTTCTAAAACGATACTGAATCGGTCAATCGCGCCGGCCAATCGCGGCAGCCGCCGCTGTTGCCACGGGCCGCGCCGACGGCACGCCGGGCAATCAGCGGCTGGAACCGGGTTTTTCCGTACAAACAAACGGAAAAAAACTCTTTTTGTAGTAACTTTTATTGGAGATTAGTACAAAGCGGGGGGCGCGTGATGTTTTCTAAAATCTTTAGTTTACAAGGTTTACGGCACAATTAATATTGTTTTTATACAACCATGTCTCCACGGTGATTTAAGGTAGCGCGTCCCGACCTAGGCCCCTAGGCGCATCCTAACTTCGGCAGTATTTCACGGCGCGTCCGCTTGGGAGTCGGGGGTGTCACCCTTGAAGCCCCTCCCACCGTATCTGTTTCGGAGCCAAAATGGCCGATTAAAGCCAAAATAGAACTCACGTGCAGTTCATCGAGTGGCCGTTGCTGGAGAAATGGCGGCGTTGCGATCGCTATTAGCTCGGTTCTCGAGTACGGATCGGTGCCACTTTTTCAGAGCAGGCAGGCTCTATGGCAGTTTCCCAACTGATCAGTTCTAGTAACATTGGCTTGGCCCAAGTCCGGTGATACCGTAGCGGCCGCGGCCATGTTAACCGATATTCGCCCATCTCTGCCCAGAACTCAAATGACATCGCCGATTCTGGCCCAATTTTAGAACGATCGTTAACCGATATTAGCCCAATACTGGGCCGTGGTGCAAAACATGAACCTGGCCCAATGCTGGCCCAGTGTCGGCGCGCTGCCTGGGTTGTTATAATAAGAATCTGAGTTTATTAAGAGCAGACGCTATCACTTGGGTGCCTCAATGTCGCCCCGTTTAGGGTGATGCCGTCGTTTGTAGTACCCGATGCCGACAGCGCACGCTCACAAAGAAAATACAAAGAAATCGCGTAAAACAAAATGTCGCCGTTGCACAGTCAGTGCCTCGAGCGAGTGCAGGGACACGCTCTGTCATGCGCTTCAAAACAAAAAAGAAGCGTTTGGAACAAAATGGCCAGATGTCATTCCCTTAAAGGGGTAATGCAACGATTTCTGCGCTTTGCGCAAATTCCGATTAGAAGGAATACCTTACGTTGATCACCTATGAAACACGCGTTCATTTTTCACCACACGCAATAGAAGTCGCAGAAAAATATTAAAGAAAAACAAGCAGCGTTCACCCCCTCAGATTGCAACCAGAAGAAGCGGTCGCGTGCACTCTAAGAAAAAATGGAGGAAAAAAGTAGCAATGGCGCGTCTTCCTCCCTTCTACTGACGCGCCCCCAAGCGGACACGAGAAGAAGGGAGGAACGAAACATTTTTCTCCTTCTCCAGGCAGACGGGAAAAAGCTTTCGCCCTCCCGACTCATCTTCTTTCGGTTTCGTTTTTCGAGCAGGTCGCGCACGTTGTTTAATAAATGCTGTTGAGTTGATTGAGCTTCAGCGGCAGCGAAGGCCGCCTGTAATTCCGTCTTCTAGTACAAACGTGCAGAACATTTCGGTTGCATTGACGTTTTTATCACTAATTTTATTAAACGAGCAAACGAAGCCGCCAGAAACAGCAAAGTTCCGGAGCAGTGCCAGCAGCGCTACGCACACTGGGTAAGATGAACTACAGTAGCGGAACCACGCGGAACTGTGTCGACGTTTTCGACGTTATGGAAATCGCAAGGACTGCGTCGAAGACAGGCATGTTTTGCTGCCGGCTGCCTGGGTGCCTTCCGGGCTGAGTTCGGTTCTGTTTTCCGATGCCGAGTGCCAACCGGTGTTCAACGTGGTTCTGTATTTCTGTGTGTCAGCAATATAGCAGTAACATCGTGATGGCAGTGTTGTGGGTTGTGAACAGAAGGCTGGAATTATCGCCGATGTGACCGTGTGTTCGCGTATCAGTGGTGTAACAAGATAAGATGACGTAAACTGTCGGGCATTGATGCCGCTGGTCGGGCCGTGATCGGAGTTGGCGGGGTGTCGCAGGTTGACATTCCGCTTTACATTAAAAAAGTTTAATATCACTTGAGGGATTAGGTGCAATCGATCGACGTGTGGAGTGCGGATAGTCATGTTGGAACGCTGGTCTGAACAGTAAGCTCCTATCGTACAGTGGCCAATGTGACTGTCGGTTGTCTCTTCCCCGAGAGCGATTGCGCTCTGGGGAAAGGACTGAACAGTACGAAATCGTGACGGAAAGTTCGTATATTTACAGTGTGGAATTTTAGCATTAAAAAAGAATAGGTAAAATCGAAAAAAAAGCTACCCTTTATTTTGCTGTTTAAATATACTATGATTCCTGGAGAAACTGCCCTCCAAGTGGCGCGCTGGGATGAGCGCTAGCAGTTTTCGAGCTAGCCACGGCGTAGCTCCGTACACTTAACACCTGCCGCAAGTCACGGCTTTGACTCCATTCAAGTTGATCGAAAACCAATTTCTCAGCCCGGGAAGCATCACTTCCAGCTGAGTGAATATCCGCTCTACAGAGATTAATTCAAGACGGCAATGGACCTCTTGGCGAATATGTGCTGCCTCCTAGACACGCGACTGGTTTCGAGGCTAAGTGGCGAGAAAACAACGCGCGCGCAAGGCCTCTCCCACCCGTTCTATACCCAAAACGTCAGCTACATCCTGTTCACCCATTGAGGCGCTGTGACCTAGATACGGTTCCCCCAAACTAGCCTTTGTCCCCATCGTGCGTAATCTTCCGCCCCGAAGTCAACACAACGAAACCATCTTCCCTCTCTGCTCGGCCAGAAGGAAGAGAGATAGGGTACTGAAACTATTTACTCTCGAACCGATGTTTCTACAAAAGGTCCATTGCAGCCTTGCGCGAACGGCACAAATAGAAAAAACAAACACTACAATAGAAATACAGGCTACGACGTGCCTTGCGGGGAAACAAACTCATGGTTGTGAACCGCATTGGAGCGGCTTGATTTATTGGCTTTCAAATAATTACGGCATGATCGAGCGTTTGCTTTTTAATAAGAGATTCATCCCCTGAGCCATTCAAAATACTCTCAGAGGTATGACATTGCTGGAAAAAAATCAACATGCTGGAAATATTTTTTATTGCTTATTCAGTCACCGAGAAATTCCGTACGTTCAAAGCGACCACTATAAAAGACGGAAACGCAGAGCTCGGGTGTAGTGTTCGGGTTAGCGGGCCGTTGTATTGTTGTCTGTATGTGCCATGTATGTGTATGTGCTCAATGTATGTTCACCTGGTGCTTGTAGTATGCGTAGTGTGTATAGTACAGGATCCCGAAGCGCAATAGTGGCCAGAGGAAATAAGAATATTTTTTTTAGAACATGAATTGGGCAGTACCTAGCGCTACCCAGCCTAGCTACTTGCAATTACTCTGCTTGACCCTGCCATCTGGTGGCAAGCCATTCAACCTTCTTT
Organism: Ixodes persulcatus; assembly: GCA_013358835.2. NCBI lineage: Eukaryota > Metazoa > Arthropoda > Arachnida > Ixodida > Ixodidae > Ixodes > Ixodes persulcatus. The sequence goes on from JABSTQ010002945.1 coordinate 31,903, forward strand.
CACGCTACGCGATAAACACCGGCTTCGAGTTTGTTCTTCTGAGAACGGCTTTTGGTTTCGCGGATTGAGTTTGCATTCCTCCGTGATGTGCGGATGACGAAGGAATTGTGACTTGAGGAACAGCAAAGGTAAGACGTAAAGTGCGCGAAGTAACTGAGTATCGGTTGTCTCCGTTTAACATCGCAGTGCTGTCGATGAGAAGACTGAGTAACTGATTTCGAAACGCAAGTTTCTGTACCTGTGGGGGGAATCTGGCTTCGGAAATAAACACAGTTCGCGGAAAGTTCGTGTTACGCTTTTATTTGCCCCTCCTCTCGTCCCGTACAAGAGACGTAGCGTCCTCGTTAAGCCTTATTGAGCTCGATTTGCTCGATTCAGGGCCGCCATAATGAGATGCAGGCGACGGAGGAACTTTGCTCTCCTGCTTCAGGGACGAAAGTTTCTCCCTTTCTAAAGGAACATAGGTTACAAGACCGTTCCTCCCCTAAGGGAGGACTATCGATACCCTTTTTTCTAAGAGTGTGCTCTGGAGACGATTATATGCCGCCGATGTTGATCATAGCCACGCGCAGGGGTCGGCAAAGTATATACGACACGTGCTGAGTTCCAGACATTGTTATGGTTCGGCTATTCTCATTGCAGCGATTGGACACGGGTCACTACCCGAATGCTTGTTGAGCTATTGATTATCACGAACCCAAATTGAGTGCTCACGCAATGATCGGGTCCAATCTATGAGCCGCATTCATATATCGTCACTGGGGATACTGCGATCCTCGAGTTACGTCATCAAGTTTTGCGAAGGAGAGATTGAAAGAAAACGCTTGATTTTGTCCTTGAAACTACACCGCAGCAAAGGAGTTTCTTGGTCAGTGGCGTGAGTGCGAGTATACTTGGGTCTCATTTGGTTCAGTAAGCTCCTATAAAGTGAAAAGCCTTCCAGGCGAAAATCGTTTTACGACCTCTTTAAGCAAAGCGCACATGAAGGCACCCTAAAGGCTCATTCACACTGCCCCATTTTCTTACATTAAGTTACGTTACAAATTATTACGTTGAAGTTACCGGCACCTCTGTGCTTCATATTAAGCGAGGATACCAGTTAAAGGAGAGAGCATGACACGCAACATTCAGAACTGTAATGTTTCAGTGACTTATACGTAACGTAACTTAACGTAAGAAAATGGGGCAGTGTGAATGAGCCTTAAGCGCCACTAGAGTGCCTTCATACACACGCGCGCCTTTGCTTGAGTGGTGACATCTCAGCCATTTTCCGCCCAAACGTTTTTTTATGCATTTTTGAAGTGCGCGCAATCCGGTGTCACTCAGCCCGAGAGCTTATACTTCGTCTCACCTTAGTATGGACTATTGTTAACCGCGCGTGCTAAAAGCGCGAGCTAGTCGCTTTGAATGAAGCCGCGGCGGCTGCACGAGTGCTCGTGCAGCAAGTGCTCTAGTCAAGGCAGTGAAGGCTGGCCGCTCGCGCTAGCACAGCCTTCGCGGTTAGTCCATGCTAGGGTGAGACGAAGTATAGCTTTGACTATTCCATAGACGCCATTTTACCGCCCAGGTCACGCACCGAGTGCGCGAGAGCGTCACGCGCTGGTACATGCAGGGCAACAATGGATGTCTTCACCCTGAGACAGACAGACATGTAGGCACCCTAAGTGCCACAAGTTCAAACGCCGAATTTAGAGCATGCCCACTCTGCATGCGCGCTCTTGCAGCTAAAGCGTCCTTCAAGGCAACGTAGTCACTCTGGCGATGGTTTCACGCTGGAGTACAAGTACCGGCCAAACGCTTCCGCAGCACCTGTTTAAAATATGCGACCAGCCTTTGAAAATTCATCACATCTGCTTTGTTGCCTAGGCAGCGTTGCTCCTCCATATGGTGGCTTTGTGTGGTGTTTTGTTGGCTGGAAGTCGCGCCGGAATCTATGATAGAAACTTTCGCTTTATGTGTATCTTTGCGGGCCAGCAGTGTTTTTGTGATCCTTAGAAAGATTGGCTAGTCTTCCGTCCACTGCCTCCGTCGGCGACTGCTTCGGAATGAAAGCGGTTTGTGGCGCTGTGAGCAATCGGGGTGCCAGAATTCATCCGTTTCCAAGCCACAGAAGAGATCTGGAGAAAACTCGGCAAACACAAGCAAATGAGCACTTCGCAGATGAAGTATTTACAGCTCCTGGACTTCAGAAGGCTTAGCCGCTTTCGCCTTGCTGCCCTTTTGTTCATTGCTTTGGTGTAAAGATGGTAAAGGAGGTGGATGAAGAACTTGAGTATGCTTGTTGTTATCACCACTGGATGCACCTCACAGCCTAACAAAGGTAAATCTGTCCTTGCTAAGAAGGTAAATAACGATGCTTTTTTAGTAATCTTGTTGAGACTGAAGAAAATAGTGAGCAAAGAATGTAGCAGTTACAACAGCACGCCAATAAAGCCCCTTCAAGTTGCAAAAGTAGCGCAAGGTGCGTCAATGCACGACGCACGTGCAACGTGCAGCCATTGGGAAGATCATGGCGGCACAGCGCAGCACTAAGCTGGATTTCAGACGCCATGTTCTTCCCAGAAGTGGCACGCGGCACGTGTTTCGAGCATTTCCACAACAATGAATGGCGCCACTTATCCCAGGATAGGGGGGCTTTACAGGCCAATTGCTCGCAGCGCCCCCTGCAATTTCATCCACGGCGCTTCCGTCTCGCTGCGTAGAGACAGGCCTTCGAACGGGAGACTAGCCAGTCTTTATAGGGGCCATACTTCTATGAACTACAGTTAAGGCGGCGTCACACATGCGTGGAACGCTTAGTGAGATTGGTCTAGTGGTCCGGTGGTAGCTCCAGCCACACCGTGCTCCAGCCAAGGATAGGGTGCCTTCATCTGCACTTTGCTCAGGGTGATGACATCTGGCCCTTTTGTTCGGAACGCTTATTTCTCTTTTTTGCTTTCATGCGCGTAAAAGAGGGTGTCCTTCCAGGTTCTCGTGCCGCTGAATGTGCTGCGGCGACATTTTGTGTTCAGCGATTTCTTTGTATTTTTCCTGTGAGCGCGTGTTGTCGGCATCGTGTACTACAAAGGATGGCATCACACTAAACAAAATGACATTCAGGCCTCCGAGATATTCCGTGCGCTCTGCAACGGCCTGTCCAAACGCTCCGCTGTCCAGTAGAGAGAGGAAGCCGATCCAGTTCTCTGGATCTCCGCATGCGGCGCTTTTAACCAAACCAGAAACGGAAACAGAATCTCTTCAAAGCATGCTGTCAAGTGTGAGCCCGCGGCATGAAGCTTGCATCTTCATTGTTCTCGTCATCAGGATAGCTAAAGGTAAGTCGATCTCTGTTGACTGGTGTTTTTTATTCGCTGCTCTGGTTTTTGCGCTGTTTCGCTAGCTGATACCTCAGGATGCAGGATTTAGTGCGAATCTATAATTTGTCATCTGCGGATACCGTCTGAGCACGCGGGACAGGCATAGACATACTTTTACCGTCATGCATGAGAACAGCTTTCTGAGCTTCATATACATGCACAAACATTTGTTCTAAACCTTTCGCGCTTTGAAAAGATGACCTTCAAATTTCGATCAACTTCTTCCCTGCCAAAGGTCTGTGTGTTGCGGCGAGATGCGGGGAGCACATTTCGCGCTCCTCCTTAGTTCCGCAGACCGACGAAATGGTGATGATGATAATTTGCGGCTATTTCTTTGTTTGTACTGTTGGAATTAAAGGGATACTGAACCAAAGAATTTAGTGTCCATAATAAGTGGCGCACGTTCTTTCCACGAGCCAGCAGCCGCCGGTGTGCGCGAGCACACGCAACGAAAATGACGTCAAAGGCTTCCCGCAGCGCACTGCGGGAAGCGACCTTCGCTTCTGCAAAAGCCCCGGATGCGCGGATGGCGTGGCTGTGAGGCGGCGTGCTGCGGCGCGAGGAGCAGAGAAGATATAGTGCGGCGACACGCCATGCGTGCGCCATCGTCCCGTCATTTGTCTCCTGTTTTTCCTTATGCTTTCGGTAGAATGTAGTAGCCGACAAAAACGTCGTCCTTTCGCAAGCCATAGCTACGCGTTGTTGTCTGGTGCGAAATGCCCTGACGTGCCACTCGCGTATCACTCCGCGAGTGCTGCAGACGCGAACTACGTGATCGTCCTCCGTGTCGTCTTCTTCCCAGACTTTGAAATCATGTTTTAAAACATCGCTCGCGTTATAAAACAACGCGATTATACTGTGTTCAGTGGCCACGCATAATGTTGAATGGTCAAAGAGTCTTCCAGTTTGTTCAAATTTAGTGTAGGATGTATATTTCGCAGATACAAAGCGAGAAACATGATCCGCGCGAAACTCGGCACCTGCAAGGTCGTTTTCCCGCACTAAGCCCGGATTCAGCTCGGTGCACGTGACCGCTTCTCCGCCAATACAGAGTTGGCGGCGAAAGGAAAAGAAACGCGATACTCTGGCTTTGCAAGCAGAGCCTAAACAGTTACTCTAGTTTGATTTAGTTTGATTTGGTTGCGAGCGCCAGCAAGCGCCCCGCAGCCACAGTCTGTATACCGGTCTGAGGTTCGCAGCCAGCGCACGAAAAATCTCGGAGGACATGGACACACAGTGCTAGTTCCCGAGGTGGCCGCTAGGTGGCGCGACTCCTCGATCTCCTCCATTCGTGCTCCAGCACCAACACCTTTGTTTTTTTTTTGTTTTTTTAATGTCCTTAGACCCACAGAACATGTTTTATTAGCCGATTGTCATGGAGATCTGTAACAATCTACTACAGCCATGTCTCGTTCATATGGAACCTGTTAATATGAATACCCCGCTATATCGACACCACTTTCGGGGACAAACTGGGAAAAAGCATGCATTTTTGTCTCGTTATTATCGACAACTCACATTATGGACGATGTTTTTACGGGAACGGAGGTATCCATATTAACGAGACATCATTGTATAACGTTCCGTTATCACGAAAACGTCACACCAAAGAGCATTACGCCTATTGGGAACCATGGGGCCAAGTGAGAAGGCCAAAACAAGAACAGGCCCAAATGAGAAGGGTTAAGTTGCGTAGAACAGAACGGCAGAGAACCAAATTTGACGGTCAAACAAAAAAATGCCTTTTTGAGAATTATTATTTCGAAAAAGGTCAAGTGAGAAGGGCGAAGCGAGAACAGGCCATACGAGAAGGATTGAAATGCAAAGGGACGAAACGGGAAAGAGCCAAATGCGACGGGTCAAAGCGAGAAGATATTTTTGAGAATGGTTGTTTTGAGAAGGGTAAAACGAGAACTGGCTCAAATGATAACCAGCCCCGCTCAACAGCACCGTGGAAACCTGCGCCTTCGCTTGCATCGACGCATGTTTTCCGGTTAATGTGCGAAGTAAAAGCGATAGCTGTAGCAGGTTCGCGCAACGCTGGCAAAATGATGTCGTCACCTATACCGTCCTCGGGTACGTGACGAAACTTTGCCTGCATTGCGCGAACGTGCGAGAAATATCACTTTCACCACTTCGCTCACTGTGGGCGAAAAAGGCACACTTTTTTTATACCTTTCTCGGGAACGGATTTAACGACAGCGCTCCAAGATCTGTTTGCCGTCCGCTCACCTTCTTTCTTCTAAAACGGCGGGCAATTGATACGGCGAGCAAGTACATCTGCTTCCTGTGCAGAGGGTCCTGGCGTCACAGGGCCACGGTCTGATTAGAAGGGTATAGATAGAAAGGCTAACCCCCCCCCCCCCCGCGCCGAGCCCTGATCGGAGGATAAACGTGGGTAGAGCCAAACCTTTGCGGACGTTTTCGCTCTACCTGAGCAGCGGTTTCTATAGCAATCAATCTTAAATGTCTTTATTGGACGCGTGTGACAAGACAGTGGGGTTACGGCCCGGCTCCTAGCAGAAGAATTTCGCATAGACCACGACCGGACTGGTATAGACATACTCTGTAGCAGCCAGCCTTTCTAATTAATGTCAGCTTTCCTGAGCACAGCGCTGTGCAAAATGTTTGGGGCCATAGTCGGCGCTAACGTTTTTTTACACAAGACCTGAAAACTGAGAAAACAGATCCCCTTCATGTGCTGGCGAAGAGCGCGAAGAGGTCTGATAATAAGAGAAAAAGCATATTTCTGGTGTTGATTTATCAATTACTGGCACTGGTCAACGTCGTGCCGTAGTAATTACCGGACCGTTCAACACACAGACGCTTCGTAGAGGCATCTTCCAGCGCATATAAACTAAAAACATGGCAGTGCGCTACCGTCGTTACCGTTTACAACTGCGGGACCTACGATTGAACACCAGCTCGGAGCAACTCCTGCAGTTCGAATAGTTGAAAAACACACTCAGATCAAGGTTGAACGTGAGTAGGTTTTGAATGGCTAGGTTCCAAACTTCTGAGCGAGACCCAGAAACACGGCCCCGGGAACGCTCAGACGAGCGGGCAGCGCTTCACTATGCGGAGCGCAAGCTCGTCTGCTTCTTGCGCCGGGGTTGCGGTGACGGCAGAACACCGAGTTCTGATTGGCTCTGATTGGAAGAATTGTGGGTAGATCTCAACGCTATATCTGCCCTGAGGTCTACCCACTATCTTTCCAATCGAGCCAATCAGAGCTCGGCGTTATGACGTCACTGCAAGCCCTGCTCTAGAAGCAGACGAAATTTCGCTTCGTATTGGCCGACGTTTCACACGACGGACCGAATCGGATTTTCGTCCGCGGACCGTGTACCACGTGAACGGCAAATCACCGATTCCTACGATCCGCGCCTCGTCTGCGGACGCGCGGAGTGAAATTACCGAGTGCCTTTACACTTGTTGATTTTTGACTGGTGATTGACTTGAAATGCGTTTAGTCTGGCAACGGTACGACGTTGTTTTTGTTTTTTTTTGACGAATAAAATATGAATTGCGAAGTATTGTTTTATTTGCGTTCGCTGGCTTATTTTGTCGTGTGATTCTTGATTCCACGTGTGAAAGAGGCTACAGAAACTTTGCCCGGTTGACACGATTCAGGTTCTTGTACTCCTCGGGCCCGTTTCAAGAAGCTTTTGTCAAAAATCGCCTAGCACGCCGCGACTATATTTTTTGTAGGCCCAATCAAGCGGGCCTGCAGTATTTGTAAATAAAATAAATAAGAATAAATTAAATCACGCGATGTTGGAGTTCCGCGGCACTGTGGGGTAGAGAACAGGTTCGATTCTTCCTCGCTGCCGTCTGCTAGTCTTCTGCTTCGTGTGGATGTGTTCAGAAGATTGACGAACCGTGGACGTGTCGTCACGTGATCAATCCGTCCGTGGAGTGAGTCTGTCGTATGAATCGGCCACATACGATGTAACGTGGACGCCGTCACTGATGGCACAGCCAACCAGCTGCCAAGGCGAAGCAGCGCGCCCCCTGTAGTTATAGCACGCTATTAATGCGGAGCTCAAGTTCGTCTGCTTCTTGCACAAGGGTTGCGGTGATGCCAGAACGCCGAGCACTTATCGGCTGATTGAGCAAAAATAGGGGGTAGACCTCAAGGCGGCTAGCATTGAGGTCTACCCACTATCCTTTCCATCAAAACCAATCAGAGCTCGGCGTCGTTCTGACGTCACCTCAACTCCTGCGCAAGAGGCAGACGACTTGCCGTCCGCCTAGAATTAACGAATCAGCTTGCCGAGTTTCGCTCTGCACGTGCCCATCGCCATGCCCCGCCAATTATTTTATACTTAGGATTTTCAACACGTGTTTTCAAACCTTCTCTCACGACTTCCACTTCAGACCGCCAGGTGCTGTGAATATCCGATTCGCTCGAGGAGGGTAGCGAGGGAACCTGCCGCCACAGCTTTCTGTTTTAGCCGATGAGTGCATGCCGTCGATTTCGCCGGAGTTGCTAACACCAGCGCGCTGATCTGCCGACACGAAGCTGCGGTGGCACCACTGTCGGCACTGCCCTCAAGTGCCTTCATATATACACACACGCGCTTTTGCTTGAGCGGTGACATTTCAACCAATGTTCCGTCCAATCAATTCTTTTAATGTCTTTTGAAGTGCGTCCAATCCGGTGTGATTAAGCTTAAGCGCGTAGCCTTTGCTAATGCTTCAGACGCCATTATAATGGCGTCTGAAGCATTAGCCAAGGCTGTGTGTGACCTATGCGGTATACCGCATAGGTCACACACTGAGAGCTCGAGAGCGTCACGTGCTAGCCCGTTCAGTGCAGCAAAGGACGGCTTCAGCCTGAGACGGACAGAGATGTATACGCACCCTACACTGCCCATGCACGAACGCGTCACCTCATAGGAAGATGGTTTCTACGCACGTGTACTGCCCACAACCTATTATGGGCTAACGCGAGCTTGTCTGTAAAGAGAGTGTTGGCATATATATATAGACCTAGGGTGCCTTCATGTGCGCTTTGCTAGGACATTGAGGCATCCTATATAGACCTTCCCAGCGCCTATCACCCGGGCGAAAAATGACGAGTCACTGTGCTCTGGACGCATGCGCGGCGTCTCGCACGGCGCGCAAGAGAGGTACTGCGCATGCTCGGTACGCCTTCCACAGCCCAGGTAGACTAGGATATCAGCGCGCAGAAGGCGGCCACTGGAAAGGTCCACAAAAGCCGTTAGGTTTCAGAAACGCCCGTTAAAGGGAGTATCGTGTCCATTTAACTAGAAAATCGAGAGAGTCAATGGCTAAAGTTATCAGAGTTCCTCGAGGGGAGGCGAGCAACTGGGTATTCCCGACGTGACGTTCGTCCTGGTTGCTTGAACTTTGTTTCACTCGACCTCCGACCGCAGCTGACGTCACAGTCCGAAGGAGCCAATCAAAATCACCGCCAGAAGTGCATCGTCGCGGCGCTCGTTGTTTTTGTGGGATTGCTATGTCACAAAAACATGTGCAAAACAAAAGCGCGGTGCATTCACTTTGCGTGATTGGTTTAGTCGGTGATGGCAAAATCACAAAAAAACCACGAGTCCAGGGCGATGCGCTGCTTAAATTGACTGTATCGAAAATAATCGCATCTTTATTTCGGAGGAAGGTGTCGGCCTAAAAATGCAGTCTGTACTCAGACATGGGGCGTCGCGTTTCACGTGATGGCATCAAGATTTTGGCTCACAGCGCGTACTTACTTTCAGGCCGAAACGTTTCTTGATTTTTGTCAGTCGCCGAAATCACTCCGTATACAGATTGCGGAGCAAATGTAGAAACGTGGGCAGTTTCGAGAGTGTCGATAAAATGTGCACGTGAGGTAGCTGAGTAGCATGTCTCGAAGTCTATAGACGCTTTACAAACGGCCCAGATTACAACCGCCATTGCTGACCGTCTCTTGTCATGCCGAGACACCGAGTCACTAAAACGGGCGTTCACGAGCCTGCACAAAGGCCAATGCTCAGGAAAAGGACACAATAAAATCTAACAAAACGTTAGGGCGCAAACAAGCTGGCGAAGGTTTAACATTTTAGACAGAACCCCGAGACAGGGGGAGAGGAAGGACAACAGAACACCAAGTCTCAAAAACTTCGTGTTGTGTTGTCCTTGTGAGACTTTGCGTTGTGAGACTTCGTATATTGTGTTGTCCTTCCTTCCCCCCTGTCTCAGTCTTTTATTTCTAAAATCTAAAATCTCAAATGGCAATGATCTGCCCTGCTCTGGTAATGATGAAGTGCAGTAAACTGAATAAGAGGAAACGAAAACTGGAGGTCCGTTATAGCGGCGCCCATTCAGAGCTGCTGCAAAGGGCTGGGCCCGCGGGTGTATTTGAGCACGCGAAAATGATAAACTGAACCCTAAGCTATCGCCAAACTCCCCTCTCCTGTCACCCCGACCGCGCTATAGGGCAAATACAGAAAATATTTCGATATCGAAGTACCCCAATTAAGGCAAACCGTTCCACCACGAATCGAATCGTCGAACCGGTACGTGAACGACTAACCGCAGAAAGGCTAAAAAAATGTGCAACGGTGTGAAACGCTGCGAAACAGGTTCCACAAAATAAAAGTGCTCAAATACACACGGCAATAAAACAAGAAATATAATCGGGTTGCCTGCAATCAATGAGAGAGGTGGCTCTCGCAAGAGCAGCTACGATAGGTAGTTTGATTCGTGGTGGTAGGAGAATTTTAATTTGAGAGCGACCATCGATGGGAGATAAAATGCGGTAGTCCGTAGCGAACGGCGCGTGAGTAATACCTACAATAGCTTGTTTTTTTGCTTCACTGTCGCCGCAGCTTCGTGTCCGACGTCACGCGACTATGTGACGTCGGCTTTGCAGAATGGGAATACAAAATATGCGAAACGCACCACGAGAATTTTTGGCGCAACATAAAGTCGTAGATTCATAGATAAAGTGTGTGAACTTGCGAATCTTTGAGAAATGTCCCCGAAATTTATTTTAATGCCGTAAATACATTAAAGGAGCTGTGCAACGATATTCAATTGGAATGTTTTTCACTTTACACGAGCTTACTGGCACTAGTGGGACTCAAGGATACTCGCATGCAATGCCACTGGCCAAGAAACTCCTTTGTTGCGGTGTAATTTCAAGGACAAAAGCGATCATTTTCATTCAATCTCTCCCTTGCAAAATTCGATGACGTAACGCGGGGATCGCAGTACACCCGTATGACGATATTTGAATGCGGTTCATAGATTGGACCCGAGCATTGCGTGGGCACTCGATTTAGGCTCGTGATAATTGATAGCTCGAGAAGCATTCGAGTAGTGGCCCGTGTCCAATCGCTGCAACGACGACAATAGCCGAGCCATAACAATGTCTGGAACTCAGCGCGTGTCCTGTGCTTTGCCAACCCCAGCGCGTGGCTATGATCAACATTGGCGGCATATAATCGGCTCCAGATCACGTGGCCGCTTGTTCTGGCTGCGAGTTGAGGGCGTGAACGCTGCTCGTTGTTTTTTAATTTTTTTCTGGGACTTCTAATGCGTCGGGTGAAAAACTAAGGCGTGTTTCATAGGTCATTAAAGTCAGGGATCCGTTCTAAGCGGTATTTGCGCAAAGTAAAAAAATTGTTGCATAGCCCCTTTAAAATAAAAGTGCACTGCAACGGTCCTAACATTTCAGATCTGCAGCTTGCAACTTTTATTTTGTTTATCTCAGTACAAGTAGTAGAAAAAACGTCGCATTACCCAGGAATACCGCTAAGCAATCGTTGATTCACAAAAAAAAAAAAAAAAACAGAAACAAACAGCGCTTTTTTTAAGAACCGCAGCAGAGTTTGTTCATAATCGAATCACATGGCGTACTGTGCTCAGGGGGTTTACAGTGTGGTAAATCGGCGAGTTGTGCGCTTATTTCCTCAGTTTACAAATAGGTTTGATAAATTATCTGTAAACATGAGCAGATTGGCATTCCAAAAGCCTTCTATCGTCGACAAGGTTTATTAGACGAAGCGACTATGGCGCCCTATATCCGATGTCGCCAAAATCACCCCCTCTCCGCGGCTTTGACGAACGGACAAAAGCGCGTGTTTCCTTCTATGTTTTCTTGGTCATCCGAGATCGGCGACAGGAAGCAAACATTAGCGATGTCGAATTTTTGGAGTGTTCCGACGTGATCATACCGGAGTTTCAAAAGGGCTCTGATCTGGTCCCGAATAATGGTGATTGCGAGAATCTCAACCGGCGGTTAAATTCGCCGCAAAATTTGATTTTGAGGTCACGTGACCGGCTTCATGGGGAGGAAGTACCAAGTGTTCCAGCCGATCTCGCTCAACAGACGTATGCCTTGCCTCTCGCTTTCTTGAATTCTAGCTGAACACGACCTCCGCCACAAATAACTTTGCATGTCGACCCTGAAGTACACGAAAGCGATTCATTTCACTTATAGTTCAAGCCTGTTTTTCCCTTTTTCTGCTCGCAAAATCAGACTCGAATAATCGAAGCGAGGATTAGTCCTATACGACAGCCTTTTTGGCTTGAACGCTAGGCCCCTTTAGTTTCTTGTCCCCACGGAGCCAGTCACGGAACCTCGAAATTCCCATTGCAGCTATTTTAATTGCAGGGAGAAACACGCGCATTCATCAGCAAACCGGCCCCGAAACCAAAACCTCTGGACGACACCGGAGGCTCTTTGTCGCCCTTGAGCAGGTACGTCACTGCGCTCGTAAAGGCTCTGTTCGACTTCGACGTTGAGCGCAGCGAACGTATACCGTAGCGCAGAACGTGGGCCTTTCATTGCCCGGCGAGCAGGAACCCGATATCTGCGACCAACCAGTATCTGTGTGCGCTGCGCTACGCCGCGTTTCCTATGCTTGCCGTCGCAGTATAACGTAGCCTTAACTCGAACGACGGCGTAAAAGTTGAGAGGTACAAAAACAGCAATATACCGGGTGTTTCAACGAAGACCTTCAAAAATTCCTACTGACCGCGGCGAACGTGAGGGATAAAAAAACGTACTAACAAACTTTCAAAAAAAATCTGAATAACTTTTTAATTAGCGCAGTTGGTGTTCAGTACCAATGGCAAGTGTATAGCCCAGAAAAGAAACCTCTCGTAGTATATGTTTTTAAAACGCAGGGGGTCATTTTTTTTAACCCTGCAGCGCAAAAAAAAAAAAAAAAAATCTTAAGTGTTTTTAGCAGAAAGATGAAACTCGGCGCTGGAAGAGCGCAGGACAGTGACCCTAACGCGGTTTACTGCAGAAAAACCTTGAGATTTTTTCGAGCTAAGGACTTGGAAAGAAGACTTTCTTCGTTTTTAAACACGAATATGAGAATTTTTTGTCCGCAGCTCCAAACTTGCCATTAGTACTAGGCAGCCAACTGAGCTCTATAAGAAGCTAATTAACAGGTCGTGTTAATTAGCTAGCTATTTGGTGTGTTTCTTTTTACAATTCTTATCAGTCGCCATGACTGGACGTTTCTTCCCCGCCAAATTATTTTTCAACCAACTTATATCGAGGAATCTTTAAAAGTCTTCGCTGTATAACACACGGTATATATATAAAAAAGAGCGCACGTTAGTAAAGTTGGTTGATGTTGAATCTCAAAGTAAAACAAACTATTTCCTACAACTACTTGGGTGAAGTCGAACATTGTTGCACTGTGCCTTTGAACAATTTGTAATGTAAAAGTAGAAATGGGGGCATATCACGTGAACTACCACATTCTCGTAAATGGGCCTGTTGCCAAAGTTAGACGAGACTGTGCTAAAAATGGATCTGTGCCGCCCCATGAAAGAGATGCCAGAAAAGGAATAATTTCGCTACTTTTCTATTTAAGTGTTCTTTATTTCGTCTGACTTGGTCCTAGAATAGTTAGATGCCACAGTTTGTATTCAGATTAGCGACTCCAAAGGCAAGTGATATAGCTCTCAAATTGTCATAAAGTTCCACAGCAAAAATGCGTCAAATCTTTTTGTCACTGAAACGGCATGACCATTAGGGCGCAGTACTATTGAGGCTAATATGAGTTAAAATTATCATATTCCGAGTGCATTGCGGAACAGTAGGAACCGAGCCACTTCTGAGCAGTCTCTGGTACGTTATTTGTAAAAAAATAGAATTGTTAATTCTACAGTTACTTTCAAAAAATTTATTTTTACTTTCGAAGTCACCATATTAAACAAATTATAGCTCTAAAATATATCTTCAGTGGGCACAGTGGCAGGGCCGCCAACAGGATGTCACTTAATCCACTTCTTCTGTCTATGCAGCTGTTGCTGCTTCTTGGTATCCCTTCCACGACCGGTCAGCACTACAAGCTTGTCAACAGCAATCTAACCTCTTCGTCATGTCTGCAAGATTGGGCCAACACGTGGAATCGGTTTATCTACAAAGAAGCGCCTCCCTTTTCGGAGTTTACCGTCCCTTGCATCGACGCGTCAGGCCTGGCCTTGGCATCATCATCATCATCTACAGTATTTTGGGAGCATATAAAGAAACGACCGTCGTCGGACGTCTTCAGTGGGCACAGTGGCAGGGCCGCCAACAGGAGGTCACTTAATCCACTTCTTCTGTCTATGCAGGTTAGTAAATACAACGTCTCTATGTTTCGATCTGATGATAGATGCCTTGTCCTGCTGCTGTGCCCAAGCAGTGTGTTTTGTTTCTTGTTTGATTGTGCCAAGTTGTTACTATTGCTTGCTGGGGACGTTGAATCTAACCCGGGTCCCCTCACGGAAGCTCAGGAACAGCTTATGTTGCAGAGTCTGGCTATTCTTCCTCAACTACAGGCGGGTCAGACAGAGCTTCTTAATGAGTTAAAGACAATAAAAAATAACCAGAATTCATTGGACGAAAAAATAGGAGAATTAACGAACAGACTTACGACTGTCGAAGTCAATTTGGCCTCGCTACCACAGTTGCGGGTTGATATGGAACACCTTAATATCTCTACGAGCCATATGGCCGCGCAAATTAAGAGTCTATCCACGCAGTGTGATAACCTCGAAAGTCAATCAAGAAGGTCGAATTTGATTTTTTATGGAATAACTGACTCCCCTGGCGAAACCTGGACCGCCTCGGAGGCTAAAGTTGTCTCCCTTTGCCAGGAAGTTCTCGGAGTTGAAATTAATTCTTCGTGCTTGGAACGTGCGCATAGGCTGGGAGCTTTCAGAGCGAATCGTAACAGACCTCTCATTGCGAAATTCTCATCATTCAAGCAGAAACAAGATATTTTGTCCCTTGGATCGAGGCTAAAGAACACTCCATTCTCACTTAGCGAGGATTTTTCACCTAAAATTCGAAGTGAATGCAAAATTCTTCTAGAATTTGCAAAGTCACAAAATTGCAGATTTCAACTCAAGTATAACCGCTTACATATTGGTGACCAATCCTTTTACGTTGATGCAGTCACTAGGTCTGTAAAAAATACTGCTGCCTAACAATCAAAAAGGCCTCGTCAGAATGTAGTCGCACCTCTTACTAATCTTATCGTTCTAAATGTAAATTGTAGAAGTATTAGAAACAAAACTGACGATCTTGCTGCTCTAATCTTGGTCACTGGTGCTAGCATTGTTATTGGGACGGAATCTTGGCTTGATCAGTCTATATCCGATTCGGAAGTTTTTCCAGTGCATTTCACAGTGTATCGTAAAGACAGGAATTTTTTAGGTGGTGGTGTCTTTTTACTTATTCATGAAAATTTAAAAAGCTGCAAGATTGATTTCAATGGCTTATCTTGTGAAACGGTTTGGTGCCGCGTCTACCTTGAAAATGGTAACTACCTTTCCGTAGGTTGTTTCTATAGGCCGCCAGCAAGTGATGCTAGCCCAGTTTTTTCTTTGTATAATGCTTTGTCAATAGTCGAAGACGGTTTTGTTGTTATTGGTGGCGACTTTAATTTACCTGAAATTCAATGGATAGATCACCGGCCTTTAACTGCTAGCTCTTCTGGTATATACGCAGCATTTATTAATCTGATTAACGACTACAGTCTTAAACAGTTTGTTAACGAGCCCACGAGAATTTCTCCCAGCCGCTCGAGTCTTCTAGATCTTCTTTTCAGTAATTACGATTCGGCTATTACAGCTGTAACGGTCATTCCTGGAATTAGTGACCATATGGCTGTGGTCGCTAATTTGGCTTGTTCTTTTAAACATGATTTTTCGTTTCGTCCTAAGAAAGTGTACTTATTCGATAGGGGTGATTATACTGGCCTATCGAATAACCTAAGTTCATATTTTCCGGCTTTCGAAGAATTAAGCGTATCGGGTGACGTGCATTTAGTGTGGAACATTTTTAAAACGAGATTATCAACCCTTGTTGAAACTTTCGTTCCATCTAGAATTATTTCGTCCAAGCGACGTCGTGACAAACCATGGTTTAATTCTGAATTGCACAAATTAACAAATAAAAATAAACGTGCCCTGAAACAATACCGCACACGCCGTGACTCTGCTTCTTACAGAAAATTGATTGAGATAGGAGCTGCCCTCAAGCATGCGATAACTTCGTCCCGAGCAAATTACTTCGCGACGCTAAATACTTAGCTTAAACAGAACCCGAAGGAGTTATGGAAGTTCATTCGATCAAATCGTAAGGATACCGTGGGCGTCCCACCTTTGAGTGTTAGTGGTGACATTGTCACCGATGACAACTTAAAGGCTGTCACTTTTAATAACTACTTTAGGTCTGTATTTTCGGATGTCATTACGTGTGATTATGATCATTCCGAAGTAACGGTTAATCCTGTGGTTCGCATGTCTGAAATTTATTTTGACGTGCATGGTATTTTTAAGCTTTTAACCAAAATAAAGCAAGGTTCAGCGTCTGGTCCCGATGATATCCCGAACACTGTTTTAAAGTCCTGTGCTGATGTTATCTCGCGTTACTTGACCATTATATTTACAGTGTCTTTGGAGACTGGTGTATTACCACATGACTGGAAAACTGCAAATGTTGTCCCGATTCACAAGTCTGGTCCCAAAAATCTAGTCGTTAATTACAGCTAGGCCAATCTCTCTTACGAGTGAATCTTGTAAAGTCATGGAACACGTGATTTACACCAGTCTCATGAGTCACCTTGCCCAAATTAATTTTTTTTACTCCAGCTCAGCATGGCTTCCGTTCTGGTTTATCTTGCACTACTCAGTTAACTGAATTCTATCATGACTTGGCATTTTCATTCGATAGGGCAAAACAGGTCGACTGCATATTTTTAGATTTTAATAAGGCCTTTGATGTGGTTCCACATGCTCTCCTCATGTTTAAGCTTCGGAAACAAAACATTGATTCCAAAAGTTTTTGTTGGATAGGTGACTACTTAAGCTACAGAAAACAGTCTGTAGTAATTAATGGGATTCGGTCCCCGTCAGTCCAAGTTACATCTGGTGTCCCACAGATGTGGGACATCAGATGTAACCTCTCCTGTTTTTAATTTTCATTAATGATCTGGTGGAAAAAGTTTCTTCTAAAATAAGATTATATGCCGATGATTGCGTTTTGTACGCAGATGTTTCATGTAATGCTGACGCCCTTGCTCTTCAAAGTGATTTGGACAGGATTGAAGCTTGGTGTTTTCAATGGCGTATGTCTTTGAATATATCGAAATGTGTCTATATCAGGTTCACAAGAAAAACGAATTTCTTCCCTTCTTCATACACCATTGGTGGATTGCCCCTCATCCTTTTAAATGAAACTAAATATTTAGGAGTTATTTTTTCGTCAAATTTAAGTTGGAATAAACATGTTGACCATATAACCGCCAAGGCTAGTCGATCGCTATAGGTTTCATTAAACGTAATTTTAGATTGGCCTCCTCGTCACTGAAAGAAACCTTATATTTTTCACTTGTTAGATCAGTTCTTGATTATGCGTGTACAATCTGGGACCCCTATAGGTTCAACTTGGAGGAGCAGATTGAAAAAATACAGAACCGTGCTGCAAGGTTTGTTACGGGAAATTACGATTTCAGGACAAGTGTAACTGAACTGAAGTCATCACTGGACTGGAGGCCGCTGAGGCACAGACGTCAGTGCCTTCGTCTAAAACTTCTGCATAACATCTTCCACAATAATACTGGTATATGTAAATCAACACATCTTCTAGAACCTGCTTATGTGTATTTAAAGGGGTATTCCGGCGAATTCTTCATGGTCCCCGATTTGCTTGAAATTTTGCTAAACTCGCCAAACCACATCGCTAAAATAGTATCCCAAATATTAGGTCAAAATAATTTTTTTTCACAAAGTTATTGAATTTACAATTTTGGTCTTCACCGCGTTTTTCAAACTGAAAGTCTCTACTGGCAACAACGAAAAAGTGACTTCAGTGGAAGGCAGGGGTTCACTCTTTGGGCTGTAGTATTTGTTCCCGACTGATTCGAAGCAGTTTCATGGTGTCAAATGAATGCTTTGGAAGCTCGCTCTAGTCCCCGCGCTCCAGCATGGAACAAATGATTGGCATATTCTATTTTTTAGACTGCTTCCTCAACTGGCAAGCCTGCCTGCCACTGACGTCACGGCACTGAAAAGTGCGGGTATATTTGAATGTTGGTTTTTGCATCATTTTCATTTGCCGATTTCACAATAACTATTATGAATTTCGCGATACTAAATAGCATACCGGAAAGCGTAAAGGCCGGGGAGTCAGAAAATATAGTTAGTTGAGGTAGCTCAAAAAATCGCCGGAGTACCCCTTTAAGGGTTGACAATTCAAAAAAGATCCGTCCATATAAGTGCAGAACTGATGTTTTTAAATTCTCTTTTTTTCCACGGTCTGTTGAGGATTGGAATAAGCTTCCTAATGACATTGTAGAAACTTTGCTGCCAGAGCTGTTCTTTGAGAAAATTCAATCAATTGTTTAAATTTTCATATGATTTAGTCTTTATAGGTGTAGTAGTGTTTTCTTCTTTTTTTCATGTATAACGATGTTTATTTTGTATGTTATTTTTGTGCCCCCCCCCCCTACTGTAATGCCTTCTAGGCGATGTAGGTACTCTAATAAATAAATAAATAAATTCCAACTATAATTCTCCGTAAGATGTAATTTATACCTCACGTTTTCGTTACTTTTCTACTATCCCTATAAACTACATACAATATTAGGAATAAATTTTAAGATAACTCCAACTAAAGTTGTTTGATGGCGAAAACATTTTGCCACCACACATAAATTAGGCAGCAGCTGTTTTTTTGAGGTTTTCATAAATGAAGTCTTCAATGAAGTCTTCATGAAGTCTTCACTCGTTAGGACTTGTTTTGGGTAGTGCGAACTTGAGCGTCTCAAACTGTCACACGTGCGGAAACGTACCTGCTCCGGTGCGAAACGCGATATTGAGGAAAATACAAAGAAACAACAAAATCCGAACGCAGTTGAAACACAGGTCAAAGCAAAGCTACGATAAAAGCGTGAGCCAAGAGACGCCGTTTCACCGGTTGCAAAGTAAAAAAAAAAAAGGCGTCTGGACGCCAGATGTTTTCACGGCACCACCCAGAGATAAAAGGCGCGTACCCTAGCGGTGGTGGCCTAAATATAGCGTGTTCGATTGTCTTGCGGCGCTAAATCTAGCCTATTTCGGACGTCTAAAGGCGTTTTTCCGTTCTTCACCACTACACAGAAAAAAAAAAAAACTCTGCGAAGATATTATAAGTAGTGCGAAGCCCAATCAGTTGAGCTTGTACTACCCAAATGATTGGCTCCATAGTTTGTTCAAAGCTTCAGCGCAGGAGGCCTATGCGGAGTGCCAGTTTCTCTGCCTTTCGTGCAGTGACATCAGAACGCAGCGCTGGGGTTGCGGTGACGTCAGAACGCATAGCTCTGATTGGCTCCGACTGGAGGGATAGTGGGTAGACCTGAAGGTAGCTGGCCTTGAGGTCTACCCACTATCCTTCCAATTGGAGCCCATCAAAGCTCGGCCATCTGACGTCACCACAACCCCAGCGCAAACACCAGACAGACTTGAGCTCCGTATGGGTCTCTTTCTCTCGGTCAGAGGACGCTGCAGCGTCAGCGAGACGCGAACAAAAAAAAAGAACCCCCGCTGTAGCCTTAGCCGAGACACTACCCTTTAATCAGACTTGTGCCCGTTACTTCAAAAAAGTAATTAATTACAGTTACAATTACTTGGCCTAAAAAGTAATGGATTACCGTTACAAATTACTCGCCGTAAAAGTAATCGATTAATTACTTCGTTACTTTACTCGATTACTTTTACGTTACTCCAAACGAATACAAAAAAGACACTATATACTGCGTGTTCGAAGGGGGAAATTTTGGGCCTCATCAAAATTAAAACAGAAATAAACATATTAATTACTTTCTACCCAATATTTTAGGTTAATAATTTTTTGAGAACGAATCTATAAAGTTTTAAAGAACTTGAACAGGTTCTCAAGGTAAGCGAGCCTTGCGCTGTCCAACCGGGACAGAACTAAATCCTATGAACATGCGACGAATGCACTTGGGCGGTCGTGGCACGCATGCACACCATTCGAATCAATCCGAGTTTGGCGTCGGCGAGCTTCAAAACACGATTTCCCTGAAGATATGATTTTTCTATGTTTGCTGCATTTTGCCTAAATAGGGGCTAGTTTACCTACTAAAACGGACTAGCTCTGAGACCAAGATGCGGTACTTGCCTCTGGGAACATTTCAAGGACTCCTCCTTGATGAAGGTTGTTATCCGACCGAATGACCCACTTGATCTTCTTTCTTGATCACCAAACTTATCAGAACAAAGACGTCACACGAAATATTATTGCACAATCTCTCAGCTGAACTGACTTTCCCGTCTATAAATTATTAAAAACAGGCCAATTTTCTGTGAACAGCACGCTTCATGTCTTTCACACGTACAGGCGGCTTCACAACTCCAGTCTCCAAGTGAGTCACCGGAAAACTCGGGCTATGTTTCCTTTCCCTAAAATTTCCGTCTAAGTTCCCGCAGGCCCAATCCGCTGACGAGAACCCTAGCATTCTCGTTTCTAGGAATACGGGCTCAACTTGGATGTCCCAAGCCGTTTTGTTGTGCTCCCCGACCAGCCTATTGCCTGCTGTCGAAAGTTACTGTTTAAACTGACAGCAGGGTTGATGCTAGATTTTTTCCTTTGTTCCAATGAACTGCCACCATCGCATTCCTCCTGTTTTTGCCCTACGTATCCGCTAGTGTGAAGTCAAGCAACAGGAGCAACATAGCTGGTTGGCCCAGCCAGTATTCAGCTTTCACAGCGCTGCCAAGGATGAGCAGGGTCCAGGTCTCATTAGAGCTGCCTCTCTGTTTGCGGGGTGAGCGTGTGTATAGGCGGAAACATCAACAAGCAAAGCACGGTTTCGTTAAAAAAAAAAATTGTTTGGGGGAACAAGGCGCGGAGAGTGGGGAGGGATGAAGGAGGGTAGAGGGGGTGGGGGGGGGAGGAAGGGAGCGGACGTATGCGCCACGGTCACTCTGTCCACGGTCCCACTCGACACGAACCCCAAGCCACGGTTTTATGGTCCATTCGTTTTCTGCTCTTTTGTAAGCTCGCAGCCGTCCGTTCGTTTTCCAAGAAGTCGAAGCCCGTTGCCTTTCTGTAGAGTGTCAAATCCTCCCAGCCTGGCTGACCGTACGAACGAGTCGAGAAACGGTCTCTGGCTGGGCTGTCGTGCTTGTCCGTGAATTCCTTTCCCTCACCAGAACCTCATCAGAGTCTTGTGTTACCAGTGCTAAAAGCGCGAAGGCCGTTGCATAGCCCTTCTTCCACTCTATTTCTTCCTTTGACGGGACGGAAGAAGTGTAACGAGTAATTTCAGTAATTCGTTACTGAAAAAAGTAATGAGATTACGTTACAAATTACATTTTTAAAAAAAGTAACGGATTCATTACTAAATTACAAGAAAAGTAATTAATTACAAGTAATCCCGTTACTTGTAACGGATTACTTCCAAGTCTGGCGCCGAGAAACCGAGCGATAGGAGGTGACCATGCTCGCAGGACGTCAGAATGCCAAACTTCGGTTCGAGTGATTAGGGGGTGGACCCAAAGCTAGCTGCCCTTATCTCCACTGCACAATTTAATGCAGCTATAGCTTTAGGCATAGCCTCCTTTAGGCTGACAAAGCCTGGCGAATCGCCGCGAGAAGCGGCCGCCAAAATGGAAAAGGTGGAGCGGCAGACCAACGGATGAAAGGAGAGCCCCGTGACTGCGCCCCGCTGCGGCGAGACGCCGAAACACACTTCTCCCGAGCGAACGAGTGTGTTTCGGGTCCTCGCCGCTGCAAAGCTGTCCGCTGACGTCCACGTTCCCCGAGAAAGGGCTCTTTTGATGCTCTGTGCTACCAGATCTCGCGCTCCAAATCTACGACCGGGCACTCTATGGCTCCGTCGTCGAACTGCCAGGCTTTGTGAGTATCGTAAAGGCTAGCTATGCCTTAGGTCTTCCCACTAATCAATCGAACTAAAGCTCGGCGTTTTGACGTCCCCGCGTGCTCTCGTATCGTCCTCTCCCTCAATTTTTCGGCGCATGGCCTTAGCTAGAGTCAGTATTAAGCCGCTTCAGAGTAACGACACTTTGGCCGTTGCATGGATGGATGGATACTGAGGGCTGTACCCTTTATAACGGACAGTAGCTTGCGCCACCTAGCCTGAACCGTCTTGGGGCTTAAAATCATGGGTGCCAGTTATCTGATATCGGAGGAAACGCTTTTACTTCCTTCAGAAAAGGTTAAAACAATGAGAAATGATATTGCCAGAGCTGCCTACGCCCTGCAGATCAGGAAGTCGTATTTTCGAATGACAGCTATCGCCAATTGCGCCCGCTCTGCACTGAGCACAAAAAGGGCGGCGCCGACAACATAGGTCGGGGTTTGGGAGTGTCGATACTCCTAAAGGCCGGTTCAGACAGTTGCGTTTGACTGCGTTTGACTGCGTTGCGGCAGCGAGAAACCAGGACATCCCTGCTGCTTATAGCGCGTGCCAAGATGATTCCTCGAATTGGATTCCATGCTTCATACGAAGCACAGATGT
The DNA here is from genome assembly GCA_013358835.2 of Ixodes persulcatus. Classification (NCBI taxonomy): domain Eukaryota; kingdom Metazoa; phylum Arthropoda; class Arachnida; order Ixodida; family Ixodidae; genus Ixodes; species Ixodes persulcatus. The sequence goes on from JABSTQ010002945.1 coordinate 54,263, forward strand.
GCCGGTGACTGGCTTTCTGCACTCGACGCAAACGCAGTCAAACGCACTCAAACGCAAGTGTCTGAACCGGCCTTAAGGCGCACGTTTATTCAGAGGATCAAGCCTTGGCGTTACTAAGTCGTGACCATGGTGCTAGGCTAGTGCCCCCAACAAAGCGCGTTTCCACTCTACGGTGGTGGAGCTTGTAAACTTCTATAAACGGCTATCTGGGTTAGTCAGCGCATAAACCAGAAGTCACATCACGTAAACCGCGAGGAAAACTAGGAAAAACAAAATGGGGGGAGAAAGGGGGGGGGGGAACCCCAAAACGCACGTGTTGTCGCGTTAAAGACCGTACGGGTGTTGGGACCCCATAAACGTTCTCATTGTTGTCATGCTCCTGACAAAGCAGCCTGCTTGTCCGCCTCCTTTTTGTCCCATCCTTTTTTTTTTCTTTTTTTCGCCAACACGGCGACGACAAAAGGGCGGCGGGAACCGAGTTATTGTGACAGCAGCGGTCCCGCCTTCCGCCCCCTTTGGGTTCCTCTCTAAAGTCTTCCGAAAGGCCCGTCGCGGCCAAGAAAAGGCTTCCGCAGAACTCGACCCGCAGAACTCTTTACCGACAGACACCCTAGCTTTCTTTGTTCGTTTGTTTGTACGGGGTTCTCCTCCCTTCTATGACTGCCCGAGTTCGCGGAAAGTTGGAAAGTTGGGAAACGGGCAAAACAGTAATTCGACATACGGGAAGCCGCCTGCTACTAGAGCCGTTGGGTGTGTAGTTTGAAGGTCGTCTTCTGTGATCTTCGGAAAGTGCGACCGCCAGTGCACGTTGGTACGGGTACACATAGACGCACGTACACGCACGAGAATATGCACTAAAAAGAAGAACACAAGTAAACTAGGCACACGAAGCCAACACAACACCGGCACTTTTTTTTCTGCGTTTCAATACGTGGATTGTTTTGCTAACGCACAGTAATCACAGACATTTGTCCGCGCGTCCGTACATTTTACCGAGAAATTTAGGGGGGGGGGGGGGGGGGGGGGAATCGACGTGGGCGCCACAACTTTACACCGCGGCGTCACGGTGCACGTGACCTGGTCGCGCGACGTCGGATTAGGCGGCGTCAATTTCACCTCCAAATGTGGCGGAAAAATCGGCGCAAGTGTCCCGACGTCACGTGGCACCGCGAATTCGCATCGTGACATCAGGTACGTACTACCACAATCAATATGAGTGCGAACAGCGCTCCGCGTGTCACGCGGTACTATCAGTGCCCCCTGTCGACTTTCCTTTGAAGTACACCTGCACCTTGGTCCCGAGACGTAGTGTCTCTAGCGATCGCCGCACCACTCTGCACTTCCAGGTCGTCTGCTAGCGAAAAGCGGTCGGCGAAACCGCGAAACTGTTCACCAATGACGAAGAGCATTTTTCGCTAGCAATATGCGCCCGCAAAAATATTTGTATAACTATTTTTCGGATCATCCTTTTGATTAGGAAGCTTTAGTAGATTATTCTCCTGACAAATGCGTTCCACCTGCAAAGTAGTGGTCTGGTTATCGCACGATAACCCGCAGCGACACTGAACTTTCTGCAGTGTCATGTTGCTTTTACAGTGCTAAGGAGCGAAGGGTATCATTTAGAAGAAGTGATATTTGGACGAATTGGTGGGAATTCATCATGAAAAACAGCGCAAAAAAAAAAAAAACGACGAGGACGTCCCGTCTGTTTCTTAACGTCATCGTCATTTCTTTCGCGCTGGTTTTTATGATGAAAGGTATCACCCACGCTCGCACCGCGCTAACTTCTTGCCTGTGCGAGTTGGTGGTACTTTGCTATCGCAAAACTCACGAGAAGTAAATAATAGGCAATCTTAGTTGATTTTAAATATAGCGCAAAAAAGACGGGACAAAAAGGGTGAAGCAGCACACAGGACAAGCGCTTCTTCGTCTTTTTTGTCCCGTCTTTTTTGCGATATTTTTAATATGAATGTCAATTACCAACTTGGCCAGCAGACCAAGCTTATCAAAAGGATGAACCTAAAGATGTTTATACAAGTTATTTTTGCTGGCGCACATTGCCGGCGAAAAATGTTCGTCACTGGTGAACAGTTTCGCGGTTTCGCCGACCGTTTTTCGCAGCAGACGACCCGGAAGTGCAGAATGGTGCGCGATCGTTAGAGACGAAATGTCTCGAAACCAAGGTGCACGCGTACTTCAAAGAGCAGACGACAGGGGGCACTGATAGTACGGCGGGCCACGCGGAGCGGTGTTCGCACTCATATTGATCGCGATAGTACGTCACGCAACCGAGTCGCACCTAAGGTGTGGTTACGTGGCGTTAATTTGCGGGAACGTTTAGCGGAGAGAATAAACGTCAGGTCACGTGACGCGACGTCGTCGTGTAAAGTTGTGGTATCACGTGGACAACGACGTGACGTTAAAATCACATGTAGAAATGTGAAATAAAAAAAAATATTGTTCGATGTAATTGGAAACTAAATGCTATAATCAAAATTGGCACAGCAAACAATAAGTTATACGAGCTTTTCTTTTTTTTTTTTTTTTTTCTCACGGTTTGTAAACTCCGTTATTTGTACTATACCTAGACCAGTATTTCCCAAGCTTTTGATTGGCTCTGCGAACCGATCCTCGGGAGCCAATCAGGGATTGTCACGACGCAAAGGCGTCTTTGTGCGCTTGATATCACCAAAACCAATCAGAGTCTACGCTCCGCGATCCTGTGCCGCAACGAGCAACTCATCCACTCGGAGATGGTTGATCGTTGGAACAGTCAACCCAGAGTTGACTGGTGCAACGAGTAAGTATACACCTTTTCCACAAGCGCGCAGCCATCTTGAATATCGTCACTTCTGGTATGCGGTAAAACATCTTTTTGATCTCTCCCCGAAGCTAGAAGGTGTCTACGAAAAATGCGTGATTGTCACACATTCCTGATTAGCCTCAGCTATATTTTCTCGCATATTCCAGGTTCAAACGTTTATTATTTTTTCGCCCCGCATACCAGATACGGAACCCACGTGACTGAGAACGACAGGAAACAGAAAAGGTCTATAGCTTCCACCGCTACCAGCTTTGTACATAATTAATGTAAAGCCACACCTTCCTAAAAAAAAAACTTTTAGCGACCTTTACGCGTAAAGTTTGCGTCCGTGACTCGGTGTTTGTAACCAGCAGGTAGCAACCATTTGTCATATACCGTCATCTAGTACAGTGCGCCGAGAACTACGTCCGCCATCTTGGTAGCGGCGAGAAAACAAAACCAGTACCCGAACGGCAAAAACCCCCGTGCATGTAAAGCGGAAAAAAAAAAAAAAAAGAGATCGCGCGCTTTTGCGAGATGTGCGATTCTAACGCGTTGCTGCTTTCTGCTCCGGAAGCATGCGATATACTTCAATTCGTGCGTGACGTGACCGCAAGCGTGAACAGGGTTCACATTTTTTTTGCTTCTTTTTAATGCGAAAACCTTACTTATCCCAGTACGCAAAAATCTGTCGGCGTTGTCCCCGAAATATGGTCATAAAACTACGTCATCAGGCACGCGCCTCAGAAATATAGAACACGAAGAAAGGCACAGCCACACAGATGCCTCGTCACGGTAGCCGGCGGGTGAGCTCAAGGTCAAAGCGGACGCACCTCAGAAATAAAACACAACGAAAATGCTTAGCAACGCAGATGCTTTGTCACGGAAGCCGTCGTGAAGCCGGCGAAGTTCGCCGCGCTTGCGCAGAGGGGGAGCGGGATGTCAACGCCGGAGCGCCGTGTGCGAAAGGAAGACGTGGCGCGCTGCTCGTAAGAATGCGCGGCGTGTAGGAGTGCTCTCGCATTTCTACACGTAAGCAGTCTTAAATGTCTTGGACGAGTTGTTTTCTGCTATTACCGTCTGAAACAATCACGCGTAGCGAATAGACCACGATCTTGCGGTTTTTTATTTGGTACTTTACACACAGCTTTTGACAACAATCGGTGACAACGTAAAAAAAAAAAAAGCGCATTTATTGCGCGGCGCGTACCTATTTACAACTACCGATCTGACCCCAAATAATTTCACAAAGTTTTACCGGATTTGTTTCAGAATTTCTGTGTGTGTGTACGTGTGTGTGTTTTCTTCCTGGTGCATGTTGTAGTGTCGGACACCGTTTTTGTTGATGCGAAAGCAGATCAGTGGATGTGGACGAGAGACTGTGAAGCGAGGCAAAAAGATGACCGTCTGAAATAAAGTCCGAGGACACCTAAGCACTTCTTATGAGTTGTGAATGCAAAAGCATGAACGTCGTTCTTCCGCTCCCTTAGTTCATCTGCGGTGTACTGGCGTAGACGGCCACGTTTCGCTACTGCCAAGGTTCGGCCGCCGATGATATAGATACCTCAGGCGCCGCCATGTTCATCGGCGCCAAAAGGAACGGCCGCAGCACCCCCCCCCCCCCTTTCCCAATCCGGCAACGCCTGACACGAGAGCGGCGGCCGATCGCGCACTCTCGTGAAGCGGCCGCCAATGGCTATCTAGGAGCCGTTTCGCTCAGCCAATGGGAGAATGGGCATTTCTTTCTCGTTTTTTCGCGGTTACAGATGCCGCCGGCTTCGCTCCATGGGGTAGTTAATGCTTTCGCATTAATAGTCCGCACCACCAACCATCATTCGAGATGCGTATTTCATTTCATTTCATTTCATTTTATTACCTCAAAGGCACTCGACTTGCGAGCGCATTACATGAGTGGGGAAATTCATAATATACAATTGAAACTTCAAAACAGTGTTTTCGCGTATATACTATTTACATCTTAGAATAACACGCACAAAAATGCACTGGGGAAAGCGTGCACACCAAAGAGCAGGAAAAAGAACACATACATGATATAACAATGCAATTTCATATATTGCGACATAATTGAATGGGTCTAAACAAAAGTTCACGCAAAAAAGATGAAGATGAATAAACACAAATATACAACAGCGTGCAAGGCAAAGTCAAGGTAGAGACCGTTTACTAACTGCTCATTCCAAGGTACTGTTCACATTTTAATTTATATGCTGCTAGGTTAGTCTCCGGTACTACTTCGTATGGCATATCGTTCCAATCTCTAATGCACATGACAACAGGCGATGAGGAATATAATAGTGCGCGTGATTTGGGCGGCTGAATCTTGAGTTGGTGATCCGTTCTGGGTGATATATAGGAGGGCGGTTTACAGTAGGTTTGCCTAAAAGTTGATGCGCTATTGAAAATGGTATGAAACAGACATAGTCGTGACAGCCGTCGACGCTTCTCAAGAGAATGTAGACCGAGATTGTTTTTTAGTGAAGTGACGCTAGTGAATGAAGAATAGTCAGAGGAAATAAATCGGGCTGCCTTATTCTGGACGGACTCCAGTCTATCTGTCTGATGAGGACTCCAGACAGCGCTAGCGTATTCTAGTTTCGGAAGTAACAGTTAACAGTAAACAACAAAAGCTGAAAACACCACAAAGTCCTTCATTTTAATGCCATATATATATAAAAAAAAATTGACTACTTTTGGTGCAGCGTGATGTAGGAAGCTATTACGTACGTACTGTATCACGGACAAATCGGAGCGTGCCGTGTGATACCCTTATCGGTATTAAGGTCTGCCCGGAATAAACCCATGCTCTTTGCCCATTGGAATGTTCTCGTGACAGGTTAGTTCAACATTCAAAATCCCCAAGTCGGAGGAAAAGACAAAGGACAACACAAACTCTCAAAGTTTTGAGACGTTGTGCGTTGTGTTGTCCTTCGTCTTTTCCCCAGTCTCGGGGGTTTTGTCTTAAATTATGTTAACCCTTCACCAGCTCGTTTGCGCCCTAACCTTTTGTTCAACTACTTTCGACAGCCAGAAAACAATCTCATTGTTTAGCAGCGATTCTATACGCTTGGTCTGGCGTCGGTATAAAGAGGTTTGTGAAACACCTCTAAAACTAAACGGGAGAGTCCGTCGACAAAATATTATTGAAGATTTAAATCGCGGTTATATAGAACAAAAAGCGCAACAGACACCAACGACGTGTCTGTTTGCTTTCAAATCTCGCAGAAACGAGATTTTGCTCTCTTTCGTCGAACGCCACGTTCGATTACATCACTCGCTTAGGTGCATTGCAGTGGCTAAAACTTCGATGTCGGCGACGGCAAAACGCTACGGTAGGAAGCTTTTGGGGCTACAGCCCATCCCTCACCCCCCCCCCCCCCGACTCTACAATATGCACATGCATTTTGAGCCCCCCTCCTCCTCCGCCACACCTCAAGTGCATGAACATCCGACCACCTTCCCCCCCCCCCCCCCCCCAAAAAAAAAAAAAAAAAAAAAAAAAAGTCCTGGATGCACTACTGTTACTAAACCACAGATTAATGTTTTAGTAAATTAGCCAATAAATGCGCCTTTATTTAATAGTTCTTGCCATTACTAGAGGACGTTAATTGCCCGCGCGACTGGTAGTAACACACGGGGACCGCTGCAACGCACGTAATTAGTGAAGTTTCAGACGCCTTGAAGGGTCATTACGCTTAAACAGGGAAGTTGGTCGAAAAACTACGCCGAAGACACTTTGTGGGATTTCCCTTGTTGCTACCTGCCTCGAGGAATGACACAGCACACCGGTTCAACAACACGTAAACCTTTAATGACCGTTATTGCCAACGCCGCGATCCCAAAAGCCTCCGCGCATACGCTGCGACGGCACCTTATCAGCGGCGTAGCGCCGCTCGCGTGGCCAGCTGCCCTTGGCCCCCTCGCGGTGCAGATGACCACTGTTGGAGGGGCAACCTGGGCCAAACGCTTTGAATCCCCAGGTTGTCCACAACTTAAGATTGCTTACGTGTAGGAATGCGAAAGCATTATAATCCCGCGGGTTAAATGTTTTACAGTAACGTTTCTACACGTATTAAAGTTCTTTCTGCCGGTGTTGTATTCGGTATGCCAACCTAGGTGTAGACGCTGCTGCCAATACCGAGGCCACAGATGTAGACGCGGTTGCCTCACAGTCCATCGCACGAAGCACACAACGAGCACAGATCAAGTCCGAAGCGCAACTGACGCGCCGGAGGCCTCGCGTCACGTCTACCTTTTGCACACGGCGCTTCGGCGGTGATATCACGCTCCCCCACTGCGCAGGCGCGGCACCCCCGCCGGCTCCACGGCCTCCGTGACGAATAATCCTCGTTGCTGTGCTTTTCATTTGCGTCTTATTTCTGAGGCGCGTCCGCTTGACCTTGAGCGGCGCGCGCTTGATGACGTATTTTTATGGCCATCTTTTGGGCACAACGCCTACGCCGCCTTTTCCAATAAGGGGACATATAAAGGCCCGTTCACACTCTTGCAACCGAGTACGACCGAGAGAGAAGAGACCTGTTGAAACCTCTTAAAATTTCTTAGGACGAGAGAACACACTGGCACTCTGGCGCCATCTATGCGGTGACCGTGGAACTGTGTTTCACAAAAGCAAAGGTTTTGCGGGATTTACGAAGTCAAATGTGCGTAATATCTATAAGAAAGGCTCGTTTATAACGTCGGCAAAACTTTTTCGAGCCAAGAAAGAAATGACAATGCGCGAGAGAAATAGAAAATATGCCGGACTGCCAAGTTTACGTTGCTACCCAATAGATGGCGCCAATGTGTCCTCTTGTTGTAAGAGATATTAAGAGGTTCTAAGGCACCCGGTTGTAAGAGGTCGTAAGTTTGTGAACGGGCCTTAAGGCCCGTTTACACTCTTGCAACCGAGTAAGACCGAGAGAGACCAGAATGCTTTTTAAGCCTCTTATGATCTCCTAGGACCAGCTCCGCTGCAGCGCATCCGGTCCTAAGAAGTCACAAAAGGCTTAAAACCGGTCTGGTCTCTCTCGGTCTTACTCGGTCGCAAGAGTATGAACGGCGCTTTAAGGCCTTTGCCTTAAAGCGCCGTTCACACACTTGCAACCGAGTAGGATGGAGAGAGACAAGACTGGTTGTTAATCCTCTTGCGACGTCTTAGGACCGGATGCGCTGCAGCGGAGCTGGTTCTAAGAAGTCTCAAAAGGCTTAAAAATCGGTCTGGTCTCTCTCGGTCTTACTCGGTTGCAAGTGTGTGAACGAGCCTTAAAAGGTTTGGCCTTATCAGCGCTGATTGGAGGCAAAACCTTTCCTGATAAGGACGTTGTTTTTCGCTTTCAAGCAGCTTATATGGGGGCGTGTCTTCTCTAAATCAGAGACTTGTACACGTTACCGAAAAAAGTAACAGATTACCATTATGATTACTTCACTGTAAAAAGTAACATATTACAATTACAATTACAGCCTCAAAAAAAGTAATCGAAAAATGACTCTAAAGTAATCGATTACTTCCCACGTTACTTTTCATTCAGCTTTTTTTTATTACGGTAGCATAATCCTTGGAGTCTCGCGCTCAGTCGTTCCGAAAAAAAAAAAAAAACGAAAAGAAAGCCTTGACCGTTTTTGCTTAGAGCTGAGTGAGTTACGCCAACACACGCAATCCCGCTCGTGAAAAACAAAAACGAAAAAAACAGAAAGTGCCGTTTTTTTAAATACATTACTCACAAGAGGCTGGATGAATTCATTTTTCATACCTAGACGTAGTCTCCGGTGTACCAAAAAAAATATGTACCCAGGAAACGAAGCGTAGTAAAGTGGCCTACTAATCCTCGAGGTCCCGTGCTCAGTGGTTTCGAAAAAAAAAAAAAAAAAATTGACCGTTGCCCAGAGCTGAGTGCCTCCAGCACATCTAACCCCTTCCCTCCCCCCCCCCCCCCCCTCAAAAAAAAAAAAAAGAGATTTAGGAAAAATTGTAATCGGTTGCGTTACAATGGCTGCCGCTCGGATTCAGCGCTGGGCGCTCTACTTGGGTGGCTACAACTACAAGTTGCAGTACGTTCCCAGGAGGCAGCTACAAAATTCGGACGCCCACAGCAGAGTGCCGCTGCGATCAACAGAGCCGGCTGCCGATGGTGAGCCGCCAAAGTATGTCTTGACTTTGGCAAGTTTGGACAAAAGGGTGTAACACCCCAAGAACTAAAATACTTAAAGGGAAGCTGAAACACTTCTTGAAAAAAACGAGTTAGAGGTGAATTCTGGCGCATTTTTATCCCGTGAATCTGAATATCACATTCGTTTTCCACGAAGATGCAACTAAAAGCGAGAAAACGCGAAAACCCTCCGACCAGTCGTGACGTCATACTAGGATCTTTGGGCCGTCAAGCGCGTGTCGCTCGTGTGGGCAGCGCGTGCAATGGCAAGCTTGCGAGGTATATTTTTTCGCACTGACCCCAGCCGTGACGTCTCTTTCTGACCTTTTTGAAAATAGCAAGAGTACGCGTGCATAGCTTTGACAGGCGCTGAAGATGCGCGAGAGCAGAGATTCCGAAAACTCCTACTGTAACGTCACGCCCCGGGAAGGAGGGGCTTCGGCGGTACTTCAAAAATTAATTTCTGAAGCCTCCGTGCACAGAATTGAAAAATAATCTCGATATTCCTGATCCTCAAGCTAGAATGAAGGCCATTGAAGTGTTTTTTGTCAAATACAAAACCGCTTCAGTTTCCCTTTAACAGCGGCTGACTCCACGTTAGCTCACGTCAGACTCCTCATAATGCATGGCTGATAGAGGTAAAATGGGGCCAGATCAGTCCTTGCGTTCATTTTACGACTGTAAGCTTGAGCTGTCGGTGGCGCACGACCTGGTGTATGAGTTACTATCCCGGCCTAAGCTCAGGAGAGAATGTTGAAACTGTTGCACGAAACACTAGGGCTCCGCGGCTATGATGTCTCTCTGTTTTGGTGGCCGGGGCTAGACCGTGACATTGAAGAACTATCAGCTCACTGCGGGAGTTGCGCAAGCCATCTGCCCATGCCGACGGCAGCCCCACCGGTGAATTGGCCACAAGCCCAAGAAAAATGTTCTCTCATTCACGTAGATTTTGATTGCCGGCTAGAAGGCGAAAAGGTGCTAGTGGTCATGGACACCCACACAAAGTGAATCGAGGCCGTGCCCAGAAGCACGCCGCCACGGCAAGCACGATTAGCTGTTTTCGCGGCATTTTTTAGCCGGTTGGGTGTGCCGCGTACTTTAGTTTCTGATAACGGAACCCCGTTCACCAGTGAGGAGTTCGCAGGTTTCGCAGAAAAGAACAACATTACGCATCTGCGGACAGCGCCTTACCACCCGCAATCAAGCGGAGCAGCAGAAAGAGCAGTACGAACAGTAAAGGATGGCCTTCGAAAAATGAAAGAAGGAAAAATGGAAGATAATTCGGCAGTTTCTGTTTAACTACAGGCGGACGCCGCGGAAGAGTAGAAAATCGCCCTCAGAAATGCTTTTGGGGTATCAGATACGATCTCGCTTGGACTCATGCTTTCCTCCAAGTGACGCAGAGCCACCCCAAGGACCCGACGACTGGATGGTTGTCCCAGAAAGAGCGTCTACGTGCGCAACTACGGGGCGGGTGATAAATGGACGCCACGCCACGGCGCGTCAAGTCTACACTGGGCTCTCGCACGGTGACTGTGGAAACCCCGTCAGCAGTTGTTCGACGCCGCATCGATCAAGTACGCCCTCGCCATGACCCGGCGCCCATGAGTGTGCCAGATCTGAACACGGGTGCCTCACCCAAAAACTCGCAGAAATTAATGGGGGCCTCGGAACGATCTTTGTCCCCACGCATTCCACGCCCCGACGGGCAGCCGTCCCATCAACAGGCTCCTGATGAGACCCAGCCACTAGATCAGGCGGCGGCGCAACCATCTCCCACTGGGAAGTTTCACCTAGGCGATTCTGATCAAACTCTTCGATCCACAAGACAACGCAATCCAATGCAGCGCTTTCAATTTAAAAAAAAAAAAAGAAGTGTTTGTGATCGGGTTCTGATTTGTCACCTCGGCAGTATCACAGGAGAGAGAAACGCGGGATTCCCGCCCCCCCCCCCTTTCCTGTTCTCTTTTCCGCCCACTCATGATTGTAAGCGACTGAAGTCGTAGTAGTTCCCCTCTCCCTCTCTGTAACAGCCCTTCTCCCCCCTTCCCCCCACACACACACAAAGACTGATATATCGCGTTGTGTTCGAATAAACCGTTGTTGTAGTTGTCTCAAGCACTCGCTTCGTCTGTCTGGTCGCTTCGTCTATCTGGGCGCCACTACCGGAGTCGGTGGCAATGTAGCAGAACGTTTTAGAGGTTTTGTAGTTTTCGTGTTAGTGCCCAAACTTCCATTTCACCTGCAAAAGTTTTTATTTGAAAGAAATATTACAATTAAAAAGAAACTAGTCGAATGTCGATAGCTTTAGCGCGTGGGGAAAAGCGGCAATGTTGGATAACGTTTACGTCTCCTCGTTCCGTTGATCGACGTGATCGACCTGCCAATAGTTTGACAGGATTGTTTTTTTTTTGTTACGTTAGCAGTTTTTACGAAACCTTGTAAATGCAGTACCTATATATTTGTGAATAGAACTGTGCAAAGTTTTCGAACTTTTTGTTTGTTAAGAAATTGCGTTTTATGTTTTTATGTATTCAATGTTGAATTGTGGCAATAAAGTTTTATATCTTGTATTAAACGTGCCTTTCATATAATATGATTGTTAGAAATTTCCTTTTTTAAAGTTTTTTTTAAATATTGACTTTGAATATTGTATTTCTAGCGATTCCCTTTTTCTACAGGGGTTTGTTTTACTGCATTACACGCCATTGACGATTATATTTTTTCCAAAGATGCAACAATTGTGTGTACTTTGCTAAAATACCGCTTAGAACGGATCCCTGACGTTAATGACCTATGAAACACGCGTTCGTTTTTCACCCCACGCAATAGAAGTCCCAGAAAAAAAAATGAAAGAAAAACGAGCTGCGTTCACCCTCTCAACTCGCAGCCAGAACAAGCGGCCACGTGATCTGGAGTCGATTATATGCCGCCAATGTTGATCATAGCCGCGCGCTAGGGTTGGCAAAGCACAGGACACGCGCTGAGTTCCAGACATTAATTGTTATGGCTCGGCTACTGTCAGCGTTGCAGCAATTGGACACGGGCCACAACCCGAATGCTTCTCGAGCTAGTAATTATTACGAGCCCAAATCGAGTGCCCACGCAATTATCGGGTCCAATCTATGAACCGCATTCAAATATCGTCATTGGGGTGTACTGCGATCCCCACGTTACTTCATCAAATTTTGCAAAGGAGAGATTGAATGAAAATGATCGCTTTTGTCCTTGAAATTGCACCGTAACAAAGGAGTTTCTTGGCCAGTGGCGTTGCGTGCGAGTATCCTTGAGTCCCACCAGTGTCGGTTAGCTCGTGTAAAGTGAAAAACATACCACTTGAATATCGTTGCACCGCTCCTTTAAGCTTTCGTTTGATTTGTTGTTCATGCCGAAACGTTGAACGAAACGAAAGTTATAATCACTCAAGTTCGGCAAATTTTCGTCAAAGGGACTAGGTCTGACAATTTTTATTACGACATAGAAAGAACAATATTTGTTGTTATTTAAAACTTTTACCTGAAGTGTAAACAAGTAAAAAAATTTAATTGCTGTGAATCCAAGATATTAGCGTAGCGGGACTCGAAATAAACTTCATTAAAACAAAATCGCAAACGTTTAAAGAAAAAAGTTTGCCCACATGTTTTTTTCTTTTTTCAGAATTCCAAAGTATCCAATATTTTTAGTCTCGCAAAACGTGTCTGCGCTCCTCGGAGAAACAGTGCCTAGCCGCCCCGCCACGTCTTCACGTGTCCACCCGTTTAACGTCAACCGCTTTTGTTCAAAGTGTTCGTTTTTCGGGGCACCTTTTCCGAAAGTCTTTGGTATGTGACCCTTGAGGAGTATTCGGAGGTCTCGAACCGTCGCCTTTCATTTTTACTGTACAGATTCGCAAATAAAAGTTCGTTCAATCGTACCTTGGCTTTGTCAATTTTTGCGGCACACTAGCTCTGCATCGAGAATGTCCCGGGGTTTGCTGCGTTAAATTGGCTCTCAACTGTTGCACCAAGGTCTGTGCCACAATGTTTACCCCCCCCCCCCCCTACATTGAGTTGCATTAAACCAAAAAAGTGCTGCAGCTTGGATCATCTGGTGCGAAAACTCGCGATGCGTAACCCGGGAATTGTGGGTTCAAACCCTACCCCTGCCATTTTCCATTTGGATGGGCATGGTACCGGTATTCGTGACTTGCCATGCCTCTTCCTTTCATGTAACGGTAGGCCCGTTCAAATCTTCCAAGAGCTCGATATTGCTTCGAGTAACATAGTATCTGATTTGATCATTGCCTCAAACATTGACGGCACTCGCTTCGAACTGTGCGGAGGAGAATCGCCCGTGACGGTAAACATTGCAATCTCGCTTTGCCGCAGCCCACCTGTGTTTGGGAAGAAGCTCCCTTCCAGAGAGGGACTCTGCTCGCGCACGTGCCTGTAACCTATCGTGAAATTTTACGAGGAAACTCGCTCCAGTATTTGTTGCAAACAGATATACTCTGGTAAGTCGCGTGCATTGTTGGTCGTCAAGTCGGGCCTTTTAGGGGAGCTTAGTTTTATTTTTATTCGTTTATTTAAAAATTTGTTAGATTATGTTCAGCTTTCGAAATTTCGAAAACGGTATTTTTTCGGGAAAGCTTCGTAATGGCAGAGGTCTCCCGAGGAAGGAACGCCACTTTAGATAAGTGACAAACAAATTGTGCATAGGAAAGGTTAAATCTCCGATAGTTTCAAAATACTGAAACAAAAGTTTCGGTATTTTAATACTTCTCAAGTTTGTGCTAAACTCGTATAACGAAAAAAAATTATATGAGTTGTGTGTATGTTTATACAGCCTAGAAGTTGGTCTGCCTCAACGAGCGACGAGTTTCCCAGCCGTAGATGAGCAATTTAGCCAGTGCAGTACAACCGCTAGGCTGCAGTCTTTAACGTGCATCAAGCAGTAGTGATACACGACCGCTCGCCGGTACGATGCTCAACCAGATCGAAACGGACAGGGGTGGAGATTGAGCCCAGGATCCCTGGTTTCTGCGGCGCGAGCTTTCGCTCCCCGTGATCCGAGCTGGTGCACGCGGAGCAAATGTGCATGTGGTCGCATAACGGCGTACGACCACATGCATGCGTTGCTGCGGAGCAGGTCTGACGCTTTTGTACGAGGCTTAAAAACCGGTCTTGTTTCTGCCGGTCGTTCTCGGTTGCACGTGTGTGAACGTGCCTTTAGGCCTTCGTTTTAAAACATTTTTTGACGTTCATCCAGAGTCAAACTCGGTATCTCTCGCGCAAAACAAGAACGCACAACTTAGCGTAACGATGTACAATTTTGCATGCGAATACGCTACCCTTCAGCAAACCGGGTCACAAAATTGATGCTTACACGCAGATCTCTATTTTGATCTACAACCATTTGCCTTTAATTTTGCGAAATGTTATTTTTTTATTATATGAGCTTAGCTAGCACGCACCTTTTTCATTGAATTTAAAATCTACCTGTCAATTGATTAGGAAAGCACTCTGTCAAATTGGCTAACTAATAAAAAAAACCAAAAAGGTTCTTTGACGAAAACAAAACAAGTTAGAGGTAAATTTTAGAGTATTTTCATCCCTTGAATCTGGATATCACGTTCGTTTTCCCCAAACTTGGTGTGATCACGCACGAACCGAGACACAGCGGCTCCTGAGAGAACGCTTCTCCGACTCGAACGGCGCCTGGGAGCTTCGGATTACGACACTCTACTCAGGTGCGCCGCGTCGTCGGCGGAACTTGCCGCACGCTCGCACCAGTTTCGCGCAATATATTCAAGGTACACACAACGTTGGACAACAGCCCCATGGCTCACCATCACACCGCGGCTCTCTCGTCTGACTGCCGTATTGCTGCGGTACCACTTCAAGCCACCACGAGGTAGCCCTACGCAGCGCGGTGTAAAAGAATATGGCGCAAGATCACCAGAAACGACACAGGGAGGCTGCACACTATAATGGCACCCGACTGCAAAGACTCCTTCTCGTCTTCGGCCCTATATTAACTAAACAAAAACTAGGTGTTCTTACCAACCGTTCCAGACCCTTTTTTAACTCCGAGTCAGCAATGGAAGTAAACGTGAGAAAACCCGTAAAACCTCCGATCTGTCGTGGCGTTCCACCCAGATCTGTCGGCCTCCAAGCGCGCGAGCGTGTCGCTCGTGTAGGCAGCGCGTGCAATTGCAAGCTTGCCAGGTATATTCCCCCGCACTGACACCAGCTGTGACGTCTTTTTCTGAGGGTACTCGTGCATAGCTTTGATAGGCACTGGAGGTGCGCGAGAGCGGAGATTCCGAAAACTCCTTTTATGACGTGACGCTTCAGCGGTACTCTGAAAATGATTTTCTCCAGCCTCCGTGCATGGAATTGAACAATAATCTGGATATTCGTGCTTCTCCGTGGAGGCCAGTTGAAGACAATTTACGTGTTTTCACTCAGATACAGAACCGCTTCAGGTTCCCTCTATACTATACCGTGGAACCATGTACCGCTAAATAGCGGAACCCCGGTGAGAGCTCGTACAGCGGCGTATCGGCGCATCTCGAAAGTTGCAGCGTACGCAGCCACCTTGTCGTGACGTCAGAATATGAATCGGTACGTGGGCATGCACGCACATTTTTCTGCACGAAAATGGAGCAGCACACGACCACGAACCGAGAACGCGGGCCCGCGCCAATCCTAATGCACCAGCCAGACGCCTAGAACAACAACAACAACAATAAGAACAAACATTAAACAAACACAAGGAACTCGTGCACAGTCAGACAACCAGGCGTTCACGCACTCCGAGAAACGCGGACAGAGAGACGATAAACTCTCTCGTACACGCACACACTCGCAAACGTAACCTCAACGCGCGCGCACACACACACACAAACGCAGAGGCGCATATAGCACCTCGCGCACGGACGCAAGCGCCAGCGACACATGTCAGTCTCGCGGTGAAGGGCCACACAAAAGGCGGGACAGTACGGCGAAAAGGCGAGCGTAAAGACCGACAACAACACGGGCACACAAATGGAGACGAGATGTCGTCCGCCTCTTTCTACCGCTCTTGTCTGCCAACACGAGGCAATCCACAAAAGGGGCAAACGCCCCCGTTGACATCTCTGTTTTGACAACTCGGCGGCTTTTTTCGAGCATGCTGCAGCCATCTGTTTCTGTGTATCTCTCTCTCTCCCTCTCTTTCCACGCTGCAAACGGTATGCTCAAACTGAGATCAAAGGATGCATAAAAAAAAAACCGTGATAGAAACGAAAAGAAGGATGGGGGGAATTGGGGCGTAGAAAACCGCACCTCAACTCCGGCCGGCAATAAGCGGGCGGGCATGACATCCCTTTTCACGCTTCGGACCCACCCCATCCCCGAAATTTGAGGCCGCTTTTGGCTGTGGTTCTTCTAGTTCGCGCGAGCTTACCGCGGTGCATTCGGAGCGAACCAGAAATGAAAACGCGAAAACGCCGTGCTAAGAACATCTGCGTCGTAAACCAACGTCCTCTCTCGGAATAGGAAGTGGATATAGACGGTAGGGCTGGGCACTGCATCGATTAACCTACTGATTAATCGATTAATACTTTATTTTCGATTATATTTTTAACCAGTTAATCGGCTAAATTTTGACCAACAAACAAAAAAAGTAAAAATTGCACGCTTTTACCACGGAGACATGGACGAGTACACCAGCGCGAAGAAAAGGTTTGGGTAACGTTTTGACCTAAATTAAATTGTAGAGGCGAGATTAGTAACTAAAAACAAGTGAAGTCGAAGGTCATTCGCGCACCAGGCACTTCAACGCCATGCGAATGTCCGTTTAGCGCAGAAGAGAAAGTGTTGTGAACATTTAAGGGACTTTGCTATTGACGGAGAATGACAACGAAACTCCTTGCTTCTGCGGCTGAAGTAGCAAGTTTTGAGTGCGGGTGGCTTTTGACTGCCCTCTATTACACTTCAAGGTTGATGTAAAATCTGAAATTATACATTGCACCGTTTATCACATATTCAGCAAAGGCAAAGCATTTAATTTTGACTTTTTTTTAACTATTATGCGTGGGAATGAACACAAAAGATGAATCGAAGAATTATTCGATTAAAGGGTTGCGATTAATCGGGTTAAAGGCTTTAATCGATGCCCAGACCTAATAGATGGATATATGCATACGGCTGCCTTTTTTCTTTCTTTTTTCATATCAAAAGTATTTATTTTTAATGAATAAACATTGGGGTTGAGCTTTCTCTCTGTTGTGACTCCAGCGAAATCAACGGCACCTAGCGGCTAGAACACAAAGCTGTGGCGGCAGGTTTGCTCGTCAGCCTTTAAGAGCGAATCGGATATTCACAGCGCCCGGAGGTCTACGGACGAAGGCGTGAAAGCACGTTCAAAAACACGATATGCAGGACCATTTTCTCCTTAAAACTAAAGACGCAAGCACGGAAATTCTTGCGACGTCATGTATGGCTGTGGGGAAATGTGGTGCCGTATTGAAGTGAGCCCGAAGGAGCATTTATTTGAAAACAGCGGGGTCAACGGGCGCTTTGTTTCGGTTTGCTATATACTGTATTGAAGAGTCGCCCAAAGGAATCAGCAGCGATCTCGCATCACATAACGGTAGAATCATGTACCTCGTGATCGCTGTAAGGGAGAGAGGGAAGGGAGCACGGGATCTTTTCGTTCTTCCTATTTTTACGTGGAAAATAGGCTCGGTAGCAATCGTGAGCTTCTCCGTAAGACACGAGCGGCTGTGATAACTAGATCTGGAAAGTAGCGAGCAAAGCTAAGCGATCGGAACTTAGAAAAAGAAAAAAATCGATGTTTTGCGCATAGTTTTTGCTTTTCGTAAAGTAAATTCGCTTAGTAAAAATTAAGTAAAATTATGTCTCTCCGAAACAACGAGCAATAGTGATTGCCCGTTTCAAGTCTCCTCATTTTGAGACAATAGCAACAACAAAAAAAGCTGATCTTGAATGTACACACACGAATATCTTAACTTAACACAAAAAAAATAATAATAATAACGCTACGCGACAGGCCGAGTTTTTGTTTTGTTTTTGTTTTTACATTATTAGTCTGACTAAACACGTTGTTTATAAACAAGTCCGTGTGCCCAAACCAGGTGCGCGTCCGCAGAAACCAGGTTCACGTTCCATCCGCGCATGCGCTGTGCCGACAGCAGCGCCACCATCGCAGCGGCGTGGCGACAGAGCTCCGCCCCCTCTTGGGGGCCCCCCCGGATGCCCCCGAGGGATCCCCACGAAGGTATCTTATTTCCCCCAAACGCGGGACCCGCTGCGGGGCGCTCAAACACCCAAGGGTGTTCGCATAGAAGGGCATCATGTCGCCTCGGGCGCTGAAACTCGATTCCGGGGGCGTCAATGGGGCTAATTTTTTACTTCCAACATAAGAAGAGGACCCCCCCCCCCCCCCCCCCCCCTCTACACTATGGCCCGCCGCACTCCAACAGCCCTCCCGATCCCCCAGAGGAGCGACAAGGGGAAGCAACTGCCACACACCGTCGTTCGCGGACGGACGTGCAATTGGATTACACGTTCTGAATCAACAACAATCTGCTCGTCGTCGCTCAGAGGTTACGGTCGTGTCTATCAACCGGTCTTTGGGCAAAGAAACTGCCTGGTGGTTAGCCCGGGTGCTGTCCACGGACGGATCTTTTGTGTGCTTGCAAGATCGTCCCGCGATTTTGTCAGTTCGACGGTTTGGTCGCTATGTTATGGTTATTTCGGCCGCTCTCGAGTCCTGACGTATTGGAGAACGTTTATCTTTTATTCCGCCTCGTTCAGTTCGGGACCTCGGAGCATACATTTATTTGTTCAAATAACTATTCAATGGCGTGCGGATTTAGTTAAGGAAGTCTTTTATGGTCTGCAAACTTCCGCATCTGAGGTATCTTCCGACGCTACTTCCTCATTTTTTTTTTTTTATAGAGTTCAGCGAATCTTGTTTTCATCTCTTTTCCTTTTAGGGGCGAAGCTCCTTAGGGGCTAGCCATGTCCGTCTGTCCGTTTGGCGTCCGGGGCTCGTGCTCCTGCTCGTGAGCTCATGTGCTCATGTAGGGCAAAAAAAAAAAATTAATAAAAAAATGATGGAAAAAAATGTTTGCGCAGTCGACAAGATTCGAACCTGTGCGGGGAGACCCCAATGGATTTTAAGTCCATCGCCTTAACCCCTCGGCCACGACTGCAGAAGGGCTCTGAGATGTGGTAGTAACTCAAGAGCTGGGGATGTTATGGGGGAAACGTTGCATGTAGCCGCTCAACGTCTATACAGGAGAGGGCGCTGCGGTCAAATGCGTGTATAATCGCGTTAAACTTTGCATGCATTGGCTCAACGTTTATAGATGAGAGGGCGTTGCGGTCAAATGCTCAAATGCGTATATAACCACGTTCCATACCACACATTCTCTTTCTGACATAGATGAAAACGAACGAAAGGCTCGGCATGCTGCGGCTCAGCGTCTACGCAGACAAGCACCACCAGGGCTTCGCCCCAATCAACATCATTCACCACGTGGAGATGTTTCTTTTATATTAGGGTTAAGGCTGATTTACACATTTGCGTTGGTTCCGTCTAGAGCAACTGAACCGAGAGCAACGACCGGAACGCCGGGACAGCTGCAACTCATGACTGATTGCTTCACGAGGCTACATTTTGCCATCTTGTAGACCCTGAGGGTCTCAGGGTCTACAAGGTGTTGGCTCATTACCAGCTCGCCTGCACTCTTTCACTGCTTACATTTTGCATCGCTTGCCACGTTGTGTACGGCGAAGACTCCTCCCGGTAGTTAGTCCCTGCTGTTGCTTCGGTCGCTCTGAACGCAAGCAGCGTAACAACGCAACCTCAGCTTTATCTCAACTGTCCACCATTTTGTTTATCGTCAGATAAGCCTCTAATTAAATTGGTCTGGATTCTTTCGGTTTTCCCTTTTTGAATCTAGAGATTGCAGAGCTGTTTATTCTGAATGTCTAGCCAGTGGACCCATCTGCCATCTTAGTTCATTTTAGCAACACTCACCTTCGAACAGGGTTTCCAGACTGCCGGTTTGTTGTGAGCCGTTATCTACGTCCTCGATGCGCCTATGCTGAATTCATGGCGAACTTACAAGAACAATCGGCAACATTCTCGATCGAGGGGGGGGGACCTTCTTGCAGACCCGGAACTCTATAGTGCCTGGAGCGCGTTTCCGACTCTCTTGCCCATACATCAAAAGTGGTCCCGAAGAGGGCAACGAATGGCGTCACAGAAGGTGGAGTGTCCCGCTGTCGGATGTCGCGATACTGGCGGTTGGTCCCACAAATGCTGGCTAAAAGCACGAGCGAACGCGAGTGCCGCTGTCGTCTCGCAGCGTCCCAACTCCTGGCTGCCGAAGCTTCCGTGGACTGCCACACTGGAGAGCGACCTGCATCAGGACAGGCGTCTGCCACATCCAGCACCGCTGCTGGGACACCGCCAGGATCGCGACCGGCGACAGCATGACACTTTAATGACGTCACCAGGCGGAAATCGAGAGACCACGTTTTTTTTGGACGCGGTAGATGCGTTCCAAGCACCATGCCGGAACCGAGCGTTGCGAACACCTACCGGCGACAGCCTAAAGTGCCTCAGTGATGTTTGCTAGCTGCGCCTTGCTAGAGTGGGGACATTATTTGGGGAGGGCCGCTTTTTCCTGACCACCAGTTTGCCTCCCTGCTGCGCAGACTGGCACTGAAAGCAATACGCGCATACCTGACGGAACACGTGACGTTGAGTGTTCTTAAAGTTATCCCGCGTCTATTCACAAGTGGCACTTCTCCATAATTGCGCAAACAACTCATAAACGGCTGCACAGAGTGGGAGGCAAGGTGGCGGCTCCGCTAGCCGACGACAGAGTTGTTGCTACTCTGGGAGGGCTGCCAGCCAACGCTGCAGCCCATGGCGACAGTGAGGCACTCCACATCGACGGTTCTTCACCTTCCCTCTCCTTCAGCATGAAGAGAATCTGCAGTCGCGAGAGTATCAACATGGAGCCACCGAATAAGCTACTCTTCGCAGCAATGGCACCTCGGCCATCTTGGCGCTTTAAATCACGGTTGCCTGTTTTCCGAAGCTTTACCTGAAATCGCAGCAGACGCCTCTTCTGTTCCCCAGAAATAGGAAAACCGTTCGCGGCAGAGTAACACCTTTGTCTCCTGAGCTTCTTAATACCGCATCTAAAGTTCAGAAAGTCGCATTTTGTAACCTCAATGGTCGTCGATAGACCCATTTCACAAGTCCATCAAGCAACACTGGCAGGCGCCATTGCATGGACACGAAGCGCCTTATTGGATCCGAGCCCTCGCCGAACGGTGACGTCTCACTCGTGTCCGTTAAATGCTCAGAGTAGAACGAGCAATGGCGGATCGGCGTTGGCGTGGACTTATGAAAAGGATCTATTGCACCCGCTCTGCACTCAGCACCAAAATGGCGGTGCCCACAAAGTCAACCGCGGGAAATAAGAGTACCGATACTCTGCGTAGCTCACTATACGCGGCTCTACCTCAACCTATATGGGCTAGTTGAAAAGCCAGTTGAACCAAAACTTCATTGATTACAGCAGCAGATGCCCGTAACACCTTGCTTTCTTGTGTGACGATCGTTACTTTCCAGGCAGGACTCGTCTAGTAGCTGCCGTTTTCATTTTACATCTTTGTCCAGAGCCCTCTCGGCCTCGCGCCGAGCCACTGGCAACAGGTTTTGAAGTTCTGCTTGTATGAAGTTAAGCGCAATTCAAGATGGCGTCGTCGGGCTCTGCAAACATGCAGATGGCCAACCTGCCCACACACTATCAATCGTATAGCTACGTCGAAATATTTTGATTATGACCAGCATAACTGATTTAAAGAAAGTATGTTTTAAAAACGTCTCTCTATTCGAATATACACGCATGCAGGTTATAGTTTCTGAGGAAAATTGTTTAGAGAGGAAGTGAGACGTTTACAAATCTCTGTAATGCGAAATTAGAGCGCCGCTCTTGAGGAGGAGGAGTGGAAGGTGTGCCCCTCCTCCCCTCCTCCTCCTGCGTACCATCCCATCCTCCTCCTCTTTTGTCCCCTCCCTTCCTGCCACAGTTTCTCCGCTAGATTTAGCGGCAAAATTGACGTCACTTGACCTCAACACCAATTCAATTTCCCGCTAAATTTAGCGGGGCGGTTACGCCAACGGCGACGCCGCTGTCTGCGGAAACGGGCGCCTGAAAACTGCGCTCTAAAACATCGTAAAAAAAAAAAATTTTGCTTGTGCAAAAGAGACTTTGTTAATACGCGTAAACCTTTAAACTTCGAATCCTTTACTGTACAAAGCCAGGTTGGACCATACCTTTTTTCGTTAATACCTAATATTCAGTAATTACAAACATTATCCTTAACTCAGCCTGTAACCCCCTCCTCACCCCCCTCCCCTTTCTGTAAGGTAAGTCGTTCCTTTCGAGTCTGTACCTCTGGTAAAGACTCTACCTTTGGCAAGGGCTTCGCCTCCGTCGCTCTGATTGGCTCGAAGAGTTCGTGGCGTTCGCTCCTTGCCAAGTTAAGGTGAAACGGGGTGTGGCTCCACATCAGTCTCCAGAAAGCGCGCGGGCACAAACACGCAAACAGAACGCACGCACACACAAACACATGCAGGAAACTCTGCCCCTACACGTCTCTGCCGTCATCCTCTTTCATCTGCTAAACTCTCCGGGACCCTGCTGCAGAGGATGCACCGTCCTTTCAATTAGCAGCCCATTAGCGAGAGCAGACTCTCGCTTCACCGTGTTGCACCCCGTTTCTAAGTCCCTCGTTGGTCCCGATTAATTATGCATTCCTCGGTTGCGGCGCTAGAGTTTTAAAACAACCGGAGCAAACAATTAATCGCCGTTTGCGCCAGACGAGGTTGTCGAGGCCCCAAATGGCCACCTCTCGTCCCCAGGTATGTCCTCGGGGAACGCTGAACTACCGTATACGCAGCACTCCTTGTAACCATCGTCAGTACGGGGAAAGTATGGCGTAAGAGAGGTAAGTTGGAAAACCGACGACTAAGTATCTAGAGTCGGTGAACATATGTAAACGCCATCTCCCGGCGTTATAAGATTGTGAATTCGCTACCTATGGCAACCGTCTGCTAACGAAAGGCGTCCTATTGACAACAACCGACAAATGGAATTAGTAGATTTAATATTTCAAAAAGTGAAATTTATAACAAATTACACCGAATGCTGTTAATTATCCCAAGTGTCCCCTTTGGCAGAGACCAATACGACATCAAACTCCTTCCTGTGCGATGCGTACTTCTTGCGGGAACGATTTGACCGCGTTTCGTGAAACACTCTCTATGTCACGATTTCTTCCACTTTCTCCCCCCCCCCCCCCCTTTTCCCCTCCCATATAATGCACCGCTAGATCAACACCTCCTAGAAGACAAGGCCAGAGTGCTCTTCTCGTGACGTCGCGCAAGAAGGCCATCGGGGGCGCGCGTCGAAGCGAAGGCAAAGCGCGTGGATCGACCGTCGTAACGCGCTTTTAGTCACATACACGTGTCTTATTGGCTAAAATGAAAGCTGCACATAGCAAGGGGTCTCAAAAATATTTTATTACACGGGCAAAAAATTACACCGCTAAATAATCGGTATGAAATGGTACGAGGTAGGCGCATAAGAGAAAACATTTAGTCACGCAATTATTGCTGCAGGAATGCATATTTTACACAGAAATAATTCGACAAAATGGCGAGACAAGCAGTGATTGGACACAGCAAAACAGATCACAGTTAAAAATCAGATAGACGTAGTCAACGCGGACACGGCTAGACAAATGTCACTTACGATCATGTATGCGATCTTACTCGTGCAGTCACTATTCTTGCATCATACCCCGGCCACATGGCAAAAGTAGTGTAATTTCGATCGAATCACATTATGGGGTCGACAAATCAGCTTGCGACGCTCGTATAATCACTCAAGACCGCGAGCTGAATAAGTCCCACATCATTTAATGAAAATATATTAACTTTTCCGTGTGGCAGGGGTACTAAACTTACTATTTACAGTCAACTAATCTACTTCTCCCTGTGGGCTTGAGCTGCCTTAGAACAAAATATCTTATTTTGTATACAATAATACTATTACCTTATTACAGTTAAGATTCTAGTATAAAAGCGGTAAAGGCAATAAAATAACATTAGTATAAATAAACACATAAGCACAAACAACGCACTTTGTATAATCACACAAACTTGTTATTCACCTTCCAGTGAAAACTAGAATATTACCGCACAAATTTACAAACGTCGACGCAACCGCACACCGATAACGATCGAACAAGATGTCATTCTATCACGAAAAAAAAAAAAAGAAACAACCCGACTGCAGCACTTTACTCACGTCCCACATGACCAAGAAAGCCCGTAAATAAGTTGTTTCTTACCTGTCGATCGTATCCATACGTCTCACAATATCCGTGACGAAAACATTTGAACACGAACTTTAAGTCTCTCTCTGTCGAGAAATCTATCGAAAATCCACCAGTGTCATCGTTGGCTAGTTGCCACACATGTCACTCAAATCGTAGCAGGACTTGTTCCGCGAATCCACGTAAATGCCGTAGTATCAAGCGAACACAAAAAAACTACCCGAGACTGCGGTGACGACCAAGAAACGACGGGAAGGATCAAAAGAACCACACTCACACACACGCACACCAGAGCAGCGGCCGCAGTGCGGGAGGCTTAACGTCGTCGACCCATCTCTTGCTCGCGTGCGTTCCCTGCGGCGATTACTGGATTTCTTCCGGTTCCCTTCCCTTCTCAAAGTCTCAGCGTTCCTTTTTAGACAGTCAGCAGCTCACACACAACCAGTTTTGCCGTTGGGTGGTTGGTGAAAGTAGCCAAAACACAGGTCAAAAGTAGCCAAAAGGAGCCATTTTATTTGCCTTGGCGCCAAAAATGTCGCCACCGTTTTTTCTAAAAAAGAATCGTCATACGAAGTGATAAAATGAGGCTATGTACAGCCTTAATCAACGTTAATAAATGCTCCCACATGTAGAGTAATTGAGCGTAAGTTTTTTTAAGAGGCTCGATGGGCACGTCAAATTGGGGGGGGGGGGGGGGGGGGGTTTGAAGCCGCGGCCCGAACTTTAGTCTCAGAATCGCCACAAGGACGTCCAGCTTTATCTTGTTACTCAATTGAGTTTTTGTTATACTCCGTTTCACCTTCAGTCCGAGCGCAGCGGACGCTAGGAGCCATCCCAGCCAATCCAGCGTTGAGAGAGTGCCATGTGACCTTGAGCTCCCTGTGTCGCTCTGTCCAACCGGCAGGTCACGCGATTTTCTCCCGGCGCTGGATCGGCTGGGATACCTTGTGGCGTCCACAGCGCTCGGACTGAAGGTGGAGCGGAGTAGAGTGAAACTTGAGAAAACACGCACTCAGAATCTGGATTCGATAGTGGAAGCGACAGGAGTCTCAGCGCACCTTCTGCGAGATGTGGAATAGGACACACTCCAGAAACGCTGCTGTAAGCGGCCGCTTCGTGCCAGAAGTTGAGGCAGGTTGTACGGTCCAGCGTGCTAGAAACTGACTGCAGGTGTCGAATTTCTTATTCTAGCTCAAGAGAAGAACAACCAGAAAAGTGAAGTGGAAGTCTCAGTATGTCTGCTCGGCTCTTGTGACTCTTTAAGGTCTCTGGGTTTATGGGATTGAGCCTTCAAAGTGCGGATGAAGAATTTGGAAGCGGTAGTTGTATCTGGACTGCCATTTGCTTTAAGAAATAAAAACGGCGTTCGCGAACATTTTTTTCTTCTTCTGCGATTGGAAGTTTTGATAGCATCTCGCTGAAGACGTCTCCCAGGTCTGCTGTTTCTGGACTGAGGAAGATAGATGTCATGTTGACTATAGGCCCAAGGATAGCAAGCTTGTCGATGTGTTGTGTGGCAACACTGACGGAATCAGAATTCTCTTCAAGGTATCTAGGTACAAGTTTTCAAGCTACTGAACAAGTGCTAGCGGCTCAGAGACATTGCTTTGAAACATGATGTTGACACGCTTTACGCGGTGGAGAATAGACGCAAGAAAAACTAGGTATGCGTAACTCTTTAGATCTCGGTACATCTCTCGCAAAACGTGGATGTTGTAGTTGCGGTCTTCTGCCTTAGGGAAATAAAGCCTGCCACGGCGTCCAATTCTAGCAAAAAAATTTCAATGTAGTCTTTGATTGCAAAGCACCTTGTTCGTGAAAAACAAAAAAAAAAAATTGGGCGTGTTTTTTTTTTTTTACAGATTGTTCTCATACTGTCATGCAGCTTTTTATAGGTCTCTTGTCTGCAACTGCAGCGCGCGTCGTAGTTGTGGGTTTCTCGAACGGTGTGCTCGACGGCAGAGGGGATTGCTTCCATTGCCTTGGATGCCACAAAGTCAGGCCTGTGACACGAGCAAGGCTGTGACACGTGCCACGTCTTTTTCATAATTTTCTTTTAAAGGTGTTTGTAATGTCAGAAATTTTGTCATCTTTCTGCCCGAGTATAAACATTCTTTGTACAATAAATTCGCCAGAATATAAATTAAAAGTAGCCAAAAAGTAGCCAAATATGCCAAGGAGCCAACTTAAAATTTTTGTCGCCAGACCGTGCTCAAAAGTAGCCAATTTGGCGCAAAGTAGCCACCAACGGCAACCCTGCGACACAACGTAAATTTACCAGAATCGGAGCCCGTACGAGGAAAGAAAACGTCCCAGCGGACCGGTTCCTTCGAAAAGTGTGGGGATCTGCGGGATTGCACGTAGTCCCGCAGTTACGGGGATAATCATAAATATAAAAAATTGGTACTTTCAATCGTGGTAGCGCGTTGTATATTATGTTTATATTACATATATAATAAATTGTACAAAACTGCGCTCTTAAAGCATATATTAATGTCGGATAAACGCTCACGAACACCCCGCGCCGCTCGACAAGAAACGTTTTTTTCACGTCGATGCCCAGGCATTTTTCTCACGTAGTTGCGCGATGGACTTCCTTCTCCGACATTGTGACGTAACGACTCGGAGCGCTCTGGCCTTCTCTTCTAGGAGGTGTTGGCTAGATGCCTATGAAGCATAATTAATTAAATGAAACACAAAAGCCCAATGGTAGACTACTCAACTACCGAACATCGCTTCCCTCCCACATAGCAGACGACTCCCTCTCTCTCTCTCTCTCTCTCTCTCTCTCTCTCTCTTTCCACAAAAGAGGTTCGGAACGGAAGTGGAAGACCATGGCCTCCGCACGCGTGGACCCGTCGGAAGAGGGCGCTTCTTGCGCCCCTCCCACAAAAGCCCCCCCGGGGATTCGTGTATTTCAGCCCGCCGTGGACAAACAGCAAATGACAGAGCGCCAGAAAGCTTTTTGCGCTTTGATGTCGGGGAACGTGCCAAAAGGCGCGTACCGACACAATCGATCACAACAGACTCCCAGCGTTTAGGCGCCGCTAATGCGATCGGAGAGCGGAACCTCTGAAGTTACCGCTTCGCTACCTAGGGGGCGCTACTTGACGCACACCCACCCGCACCACTAGGCCAAGCCGGGCGTTTGTGTCGGCAACTTTGTGTTCGTTTTGTGCGGCACTACGGGAAAACTCACTTAGCGCCTGTTACGCACCCTACGGCGCTGGCGTTGCCGTTGCCGTTTTTGCCTTTGCCTCTGCCTGTTATTGTTTTTGTTTGGATCCCGGCACCTTTCTCTTAGCGGTGATAATAGCCGAATTTCGTGTTTATTACCGGCTTCTTATACTGCAACGTCTTACCTTAAACAGTGCGCAGAGTTATCGGTGTAGTTAGTCGATGTGCTTGCATATTTATTGCACGCGTTTGCGTCAAACGCGTTTGCGTGTTTGCGTCAAATCGTCTCAATTTACCAGTGATTCCTGTTTCATGGCATTCGTTCACTTTCCATTCCTCATTTAAGGATTACATAAAGTCAAGAAGTATTGTCACCAGGAGAGTCGGTTCTTTTGGGTACATATTGAGGCACCCAAATTGTATTCAATCCATTATTCAAGATATCTCTAGGTGGCAGACTTTCCAGTTTTTACCGAGAAATAACAATAAACATCCGCTGTTGTCAAAAAAATACAAAATCTGTTAAAACCGAAACACACCGATAAACGATGTTGTTATCAATATATATATATATATATATATATATATATATATATATATGATAGGTTTAAACCGGAAATCACCACTCCTAAACTTAAGCTCTTAGCTTAAAAAAAAAATATAGAGAATCACCGTTTTAGCATCCGTCCGAAGCAGACCACCGAAATACACCAATTTAAAAAAAAAAAATGAATGAGCACCGAAAATCATTTGCCAATTTTTCTCCTAAATGAACACCGGAAAATGTACGGTTTAGATATATCTTTCCATATTGAGTTAAAATGGATCGAAGCTTATAACTTTTCGTCAAAGGCCATCTTGATAACTTTAGGGGTACGACCTAAATTACGCAGAAAAAGTCATGCGACTAAGTTTTCGTGCTCTTGGTTGCTAAACCTGAATCTCAACGATGCCCCCTTCACACTTCCTCAGGAAAATTCGATATAAGCACCCCTGCTTCATTTAAAGTGACTCCGACAATTTACAATAATTCGCTAAAAAAAAAAGATTTTTTTTTTTTTTTTAGAAAATAGCCGTAATACCGGGGTTATCGGAAACACAAGCTTCCGAGCAGCTTTGATCTTTCATCGGAGGCCGCGTTGCGCAAACGCAGTTTCAGCATAACTTGGCAAAGAGCGAACGCAACGGCCTCCCCTCCAGCCTAATGAGAGCGGCGGAGCAAAGCACGTTGACAGCTCTCCGCAGTAGGTGTGCACCATGACGATATGCTGTCAGGTGCCTCACTCCGACATTCTGATTGGCTCGTTGGGGCCACTATTGCCTTCGCCGTTTGCCAGCTTATACTGAAGCGAAAAGAGGGTGCTCCGGGCATGTTCGTTTCCACGATGCAAACGCAATTTAGGAATAACGCGTCGATGCTTTCGCTTGTTCAATTTGTTTCCCTGCAATACACGCCCCCCCTCCCCCGCCTCCCTCCTAACCAGACTTTAGTCGGCGAGGACTTTGTTTGGCGCGCCGAGTGCCGACTAAAAGGCGCAGCGCGGAAACTCGATTTGTCTCCTTCGTATACTCGAACCGACTAATTATTGAATTATAACTATGTACGATCGCGTTCTCGCACGGGGGCGCTCCGGGTTGGACGGATAGGTGGCGCAAGTTGCCGCCCGATTCAAAGGCTTGAGCAGTGTGCAGTAAAGCCATGCATCCATCCATCCACCCATCCATCCATAACTGCGATGCGAGAGGTTATGGCAGTTATACACCAACACAGTGTTTAAAACAAAGCCGGCTTTGCCCACACGAGGTGTGGGCACTGCGCGTGCGCAGAAACCACATTCGGAAGAAGTGCAGCGTTTGCGCATGCCCAGTAGCGGCAGCAGCGCCACTACACTGGCGTGACGTCAGCAAGCTGAGTTGGTCTATAGGGCATAGCATTGCTTGGGAGACGCAGCGAGCTCAATATGGCGGTCGCAAAACAAATCTGTAAATGAGGGCAATTTTGAAATCACCGCGTGTGTCGGCCGAGCAAACCGTGATGTCTACGTTTTGTTTTTGTTTTATTTTTAATAGAAAAATACACGCCGGATCGCCGAAAGCTCCGATTCCACTCGAATATAGTGCAATTGTTTGGAATGAGGCGGGAAGGTTTAACTCGAGGCTACCTGGTTTAGTATACAGGGTCGACCTCCAAAAATACGGCGAATGAGCGCATGGCGATGCGAAGATTCTTTTTGTGGTGCAAAAAGCACTGCAATTTTTTTTAATACTACCAAGTATTAAAGCAGGAGTGTATGCAGTAATACATCAAACAAAATACATGTGACACAAGAAAGTATACATAGAACAATCATTCTCACAGGTGCCACTACTCGTCAGCAAACCAGTTCATCAACTTTTCTTCAAATTCTTCCACAGAAGAGACGTCAGAAAAAAATATTCGGGGCTAATCTGATTCACTCTTCACTTGTCTTTACAAGTAACGAATATTTAAAAATATCAATATTGGGCATAAAAGGGTCAACTGACAATTCGTTGTTTAGTCATCGAGACCGTCTTCCAGGAGATCTAAGTTTGCGTGTCAATATAGAGATGCTTTAAATACAGCAAATAACCTCAGCCGCGCAATTCTTTGTATTGACGCTAAGGAGGCAACAATGCCAAAACAGGCTCGTGTTTATCATATTTAGAAAAGATGAACCTTGTTGCTAGCCTCTGAATGCGCTCCACTTTATTTATTTGAGTTTGTACGGGGGGGTCCCATCGACGCATATTCCAATGTGGGGCGCACTAGAGCTTTATAAACGTTGGTCCGGATATCCAAGTTCGTCTTTCTTAAGGCTGAACTCCATGGGACGAATTATGTGACGAATAACTGGCGAACGCCGCCCGACGGCACGCTCGCTTTGCGCGCGACGTAGCAGCCACTGTGTTGATTCCACGCGCAGAGCAAAAGCCGCCGGGCGGCGTTCGATCGCCTCATAAAACAAAGTTTCCTATATCCGGAATTACATACATTTTCAACGTGCGTATTCCAGATGAGGTCACCCGAGAGAGTAATACCAAGATTCTTAAGAGTGTTAGAACGTTGCAATAATACACCATCTATTTCATACGAGAACATCAATGGAGACCTCTTTTTGGTTTTGCTTAAGACAGTAGTTTTATCAAAATTAATTCGCATATCCCATTTTTCCCACCAAATTATTTTGGGACACGCTGTAGTTAAAAGAGACTTTCTGAAATTCTTACTGAAAAAATGGTTTTCCAATTTTGGGCAACAAAAGCTATCCGTCTGTGCGTGTTCGCGGGGTCCGCCGGTAGCCGTTTCCCCAAATATATATATAACGAGAGCTGAGGAGTTTCAAGATAGGCCTTTACTTCACCAACGTTTCAAGCGGGGACCGATTTTCTTCAGGGTGGGATGGTGAAGAAAAGCAGTCCCCGCTTGAAACGTTGGTGAAGTAAACGCCTTTCCTGGAACTCCTCAACTTTCGTTTCACGTCCAACCGGCCCGTTGAACCTTGTCACCGTGTGTGTGTGTATATGTATATGGGTGGTTTCATCTCAAATCGGGCAGGCTAAAAGGGTCTAATTTTTAATTTTCACGAAGAAAATATATGTTTTGGGGGCATTTCTCAAATGAAGGAGGGCGCAAACCGCATGTTCCCCAGATTTTTTGTTCTCGAGTTACGATGCGTAGAAGCCGCAGAGGCAGAAACTAGCGTTTTTGCCTGCCGTCGCAGGTCGCGTGTTTGACACCCTCTGCTGGCGCAAGTGTTTTTTCTACACCCTTTTAACTTTTTTACCTCAATTAATAGGTACTATAAAGATACCTTGACGTATTCAAATACTTTTATAAATTTAATTGTTTTCTAGAAAAAATGTTAAACTCGTCACTCCGGTCGCTTTTTGGTCAAATTTGACAGGTCATTACTTTGTCTCTACTTGAGGTAAATTTTTTTTCTTTGGCTCTACAGAAAGCCCAAAGCAAGCCCATTATAGATATAATAATATCATTATGATCTGTTGAGTAGCCGCTCCGCTACCTTCACGTAAACCTTGTAAGAAATAACGAATGTTTAAAGTTTGAGGTCGATTTTCTCAAAAACCCCATTTTTGTAAATTTTTATTTTTTTAAATTCTTTTAGATATATTAGTCGACTACAAGAAAAAACAACCTAAAAATGTAATATTTTGGTTGTATGTCTTCTATTTGAGCCGCAATCACGTGAAATGTGTGAACATTTGTTATTTTTCATAACCTTT
>JABSTQ010002946.1:0-50959 GCA_013358835.2 Ixodes persulcatus
AAAGAAAGAAAAAACACCATGAATTCCGGCTAATCTGGTGAGCTTCTGATAAATTCTGACTTTGCTGGAAGTGAAAAGAGTCCCATAATCCAGTAAAATAGATTTTTACTGGAAATACACTTCCAGTAAAATTCCGGTGACATTCTGATAAAAAAAGCTGGTGACATTCCGGTAAAAATCTGGTAACATTCCTGTAAAACAACCGGTGACATTCCACTAAAAATCCGGTGATATTACGGTAAACTACGGCTTTACTGGAAGTGAAAACAGTCCCATAATCCAGTAAAATAGACTTTTACTGGAAGTGACATTCCGGTAAAAAATATCTTTCAATAGGGCTTCCCTTTTAAAAAAATATTTTTTACGGGAATGTCATTTCCAGTAAAAGTCTATTTTACTGGAATATGGGACTGTTTTCACTTCCAGTAAAGCCGCAGTTTACCGGAATGTCACCATATTTTTTTTTACCAGAATGCCATCGGATTTTTACCGGAAGTTTATTTCCAGTAAAATCTTGTTTACTGGATTATGAGACTCTTTTCACTTCCAGTAAAGCCAGATTTACCAGAAGATCACCAGATGGGCCGGAATTTACCGTGTTTTTTGTTTCTCTTTTCGGACGTCAACGAAAGGCACTTGGGAGAAAGCCTGTGAACCGTGGTTGGTGTATGTCTACCAGATGCTGGACGATTCGGTAACAATTAAAGTGGTCAGTTAATATAGACCTGAAGGTTCTATATTTTTATTTAACAGGGTCGATACCAGTGCAACAATTTGCAAAACTGTAGACCAAATGGGAACAACCGAGTCTTTGTCGCAAAATATATCTTTCAAGGTACTCACAATGTGGGTAAATTCTTAGACGTGCGGTAGTTCAACTAACGAAACTGCGCACGTGCACCACACGGACACGCGCTAGTATACTGTCAGTAGCACGTTTAGCGAAAACCACGAACGCGAAGATCGAAAATCCGCCACCGTTCAGAAATCAAGGGCACAGATCACGATGTCGTCCCTGATGTCGTCGCCGCGGGTGCACCAGGCGGACACATACACACTGTCAGTAGCACGCTCAGCGAAAACCACGACCGCGCGGAACGAACAATCGCCGCCATTGAGAAATCTCGGGCACACTCACGATGTCGTCCCTGATGCCGTCGCCGCGAGTGCACCAGGCAGACACATACACTATTAGTAGCACGCTTAGCGAAAACCACGAACGCGCGGAAAGAACATCCGCCGCCATTGAGAAATCATGGGCACAGTCACGATGTCGTCTCTGATGTCATCGCCGCGGGTACACCCGGCGGACACTTACACACTGTCAGTGGCACGCTTAGCGGAAACCGCGAACGCGCGAAACGAACGCCCGCCGACGTTGAGAAATCTTGGGCGCAGTCTTTTTCGCTCGCTGGATGCTTCTGAAGCCGGACGGACAAAGAGGCGTAAGAAACAGGTCACCGAAACATATATTTTTTTCATCTGCACAACCAGCTGCTTTGGAAGATACAGGTCGCACAGATCGAACGAGAAGCCGTGACTGAGCGTTCGTTCCTGGTCGGCCGTTGATCGTTGACGGACACAAAAACCGGTTTTCTTTTAAAAATGTCAGCAAAACGACACTCGTATTTTTCCCACGAACCCAATGCGAGGGAGAGAAGGCACGTGGGGACTTGTCCTTGGTGCGAGGCATCATAATTACACACCCAGTCCCCTGCTCGTCTTGGCTTCCCTTCGCCTCACGGCGGCTTCGAGTGAAGTTCGGTAAACAAGGAAGCCAGTCTCCCGTTTCGGGTAAGATTTCTAGCAAAATCGGGTCGCCTGGTAAATGAAAGTGGCTGCCGGTGACATTCCAGCGAAACCTGTTTTTCGGCAAATAATCTAGCAAAGACTGGTAAACTGGTTTCGGATAAAAACGGGTGAAAGTGCCGACCTTTTTGGATCGTCGAAACAGTTCTCTGCACGCACTTCTTGGGGATTGCAACGCCGTACCGAGCTAAAACTCGCGCTCACGAGAATGCCTCTGCATTAGCGGTCACCATTACAAACTCAGTTCTTCTGCTCGTCTTGGTTTCCTTGTCTTCCTTGCCTTTTGCCGTTCCCCTTGTGTTGGCTTCCAGTGACGTTCGGTGTCCGTCAAACGAGAGCGGCTTCCGGTAGGATTCCAGCGACGGGTAATCGAAAGTGGTTCTGGTAAAACTACTAGCGAAAGTGGCTGCCGGTAATGTTTCCACCAAAGACTGGTAAACTACGCTGGTCTCTAGTGAAAATGAGTGGAAATTAACCCGTTTCAACCGAATGTCACTGGAAGTTTTTGCCGAATTTTAACCGAAAGTGGCTCCGGTAAAACGTCCACCCACATCTGGTAACTAAAAGTGGCGGCCGATAATATTTCCCCTCAAAACTGGTATACTACGCTGGTTTCTGGTGAAAATGAGTTGAAATTAACCCGTTTCCACCTAATGTCACTCGAAGATTTTTGCCGGATTTTTCAATTGGGTTATTCCTCAGGTGATGAGGAAAATGAAAAATCGTGTGGCCGTGTCATGCTTACGCACCCAATGCGATGACTCCAACCTTAAACCTTTTTTCTGAAGTGCAAAGCATAACATGCCATTGGCAAAGCAATGATAAGTGTTATATCGCGGCACTTATTGTCCACGAACAACGAATTTACATTTTCGTCGATGGATCGCTTCTTCACGATCGCGTACGTCCAAGGGACGCAGTGCCCGTGTTCAGTGAGTGAGCTCGGCTCGGCTGACGCGCTCGGGCTCAGCACATGCATCATCATTGTTTAAAGGCCGAGAGCGTTCGATGAAAAGGAGCTAAGAAAGTGGCCGCTTTATTTCTACAATTTCAGTAACAAAAACCAGGCGTTTTTCTTTCTACCCTCTTGTACCATCGATTTTTCGGCGCAGTAATGCTTTACAAATAACATAATCCAAATGTATTCCATCTGAAAGTTTATTTCATGGTTCCTTTAAAGCTACAGTAGAAGTTTCCAGTTTTCATATTTTATGTTTGGAATAGAAACTCAGCCAATTTTCCGAAGTTCGAGGTCGAAAGGTATAAAAAATTTCAAACCACCTTAACGCTCGAGTTGGAACATTTCGCAGATTTCGAAGCTCGCTGGGGTTCAAATTAAACAAAAGTGGGGAAATGCCAAAGTTACTGAAACTTAGAAGATGTGGAAAGTTCGACGGGTTAAAATTTCTTAACAAACCAGGTTCGAAATATTTGATAATTCCTATTTCGTTGAGAGACTTGTTATAAATTTAAAGATTTCGAATTTCTTCAAGGTGCTAGTTTGAAACGTTCAAGAAGTTCATAATTTAAGTTTGAAGTATGAATATCACTTCCGAAGATTGAACTACGCATTTGTGCAAAAAGAATGGCTTTCAGGGATGCATCTAAAAATGTCGCCAAATGGTTTACAGGGTGATTTCAGATAAGATCGAACAGGGGGTGACTGGTCGACCTTTTTAATTTGCTTCATATTTCTATATGTTATTTCGTGATGTGCGCAATAAACTAAATCAGAAATATTTTCACCCATAAAAAAAAATTGTCGGACGCAAAAAAGTGTATGTTACGTAGGGGTGGAAAGTCGCATTTGCTTTCGTAGCCGGATGAGTCAACTTTGCGGATTAATAATTGAAGTTATGCTTCTCGGGTGAGTTCCATAATGGTTTAGCACAATCTATGTGTACTTAGCAACACGAAAAAAATATTGTTATCGTTTAAAATGTTTAACAAAATATAAAAAAAAACATCGATTTCGGCTGCTTGACCGTTTTTTCCCCAACTTTGAAGGCCTGTATCTTAGAAAATGAATTAGTCAGAAAAGTCATATTTTATTTGAATACGCTACTTAAAAATGGAAGTAAATTCACTAAGATTCAAATTTATTTAAGCCCGGGTTGGGCAGATTTCAGCAAGCAAACACGAGACAAGCACCAAAATAAAAAATATTTTAAGGGCGATTAAAAAAAAAGAAATCTCGTTCTCGATTTGTTTAAACTCTGACCAGTCGTTCCCTATTGAAAATATTTCTAAGGGGCCCGTCAGCCTTGAAGGATTATGGGACCGCACAGGCCTTCAAAACCCTTCAAAAATACCCTACAGAAAAACCCTTCAGGGATAACCCAGAGAAAAACCCTTTAGCCCCACAGCCCTTCCACCCGTCAACCCTTTAGACGCCCAAATGAGTGTACACCATACACAAGAATGCAGTTCGATTGATTATTAGGTGTTTAATGGTGCAAAAAGCAACATAGGCCATGCTGCGCCAAAGAAATAGTTAAAAGAGTCTGTAGTAAAATAAAGAAATTGCTATGCAGAACACCTATAGCTGGTGCAGGTAGCCAGTTTTTTGAAGAAAATCTAAAATGTGACCAAAAGGAACTAAAGGTTCATCTCCGAGCAAAAAGGGTGGGTGAAATGGAAGATATCCGGAAAGGGAAGGGAAACTTGTTCGACGTTCTTGATCAAAGAATTTGCAGTGCCATAGAATATGCAGTATTGTTAGCAATTCTCCACAATGCTCACAGACTGGGGTGTCCTCACCACAAAGAAGATGTCGATGGGTCACACGTGAATGTCCAATTCTCAACCGACACATTAAGACTTCATGGCGACGGTCTCTATATTGCGAACTCTCCCATACCTCCAAACGTGGTTTGACAACATGTAGCTTATTATCTATTTCTTTGACCCAGTCTAGCTGCAAGGCATAATAAATTGCTTTTTTGAGAAGTGGTTTAAAATCTTCTTGAGGCAGCCGAACGGGTGTTTGCAGGGCATCCTTAATAGAGGCTGCTAGCCTATCCGCCTTCTCATTACCTGAAATTCCCACATGGCTTGGTACCCAGCAGAGCTTGATAATGTATCCCATTTGGGAGGCCAGGTTTAACTCTACCCGTACTTGTTGCACAAGCCGATTCTTGGAATCACTGAGGGAACAGAGAGAGAGGAGAGCACTCTGGGAGTCCACAAACAAAATAGCTTTCCTGATATTGTTGCCTAAAATATATTCAATAACAATGAGCACACCATAAATCTCTGTAGTAAAAATGCTGGCAACAGCGTCAAGCCGTCGAGCTTTCACAAAGTGTTCTGAATATACAGCCGAACCGACAAAGTCTGGAGTTTTTGCACCATCAGTAAAGAATTGTGCATAGTCCTTATACTGAGCTTGCAAGGTCATACACTCTTGCTGAAGAACTAGTGGTGCAACAGATCGTTTATTGTACTTCGCCAGCGACCAGTCACAGGTATAGTGCACTGTCTTCCAAGGAGCAATACTTCGAACTCCCGTCATCAAGCTACGCTCAGGAAGTTCAAGCTGCAGGGATGCAGACATGCTTTGAATGCGGAGGCTTAAAGGCCGTACTATACTCGGCTTGTTCTCAAAAAGACGCAAAAAAGGAGATACCTGCAAACAGCGGAAAGATGGGTGTTCAGGGTCAGATTTGACTTTATAACTGTAGCACAGGCTGAGGTACTGTCTTCGCTTTTCTAGTGGCATTTGGTACGTCTCTGCATACAAACTCGGGACAGGCGACGTTCGGAAGGCCCCTGTGGCAAGCCGAAGTCCAAGGTGATGCACAGGATCTAGCATTTTTAAAGATGACGGTGGTGCCGAGCCATATACAACCGCACCATAGTCGAGACGGGAACGAACCAGCGAGTTGTAGAGTCGCAAGAGGCACCTCCTGTCAGAACCCCAGGACATGTGTGCAAGTACCTGAGAACATTAGCAGATTTAAGGCACTTTCGCTTCAGTTCCTTCAGATGGGTCTGAAAAGTGAGCTTCTTATCAAAAATAACACCCAAGAACTTGTGTTCATGCCTAACGGTTATGTCAGTGTCATTCATCTGCAAGCTGGGATCTAGCGACAACCCCCTAGGTAATGAAAAAGGCACGCACACCGTTTTTTCTGGTGCAAACCGGAACCCATTTTCATCGGCCCACTTACTCATCCTATTTATTGCTATCTGCAATTTGCGCTCACAAATTGACAAGTTGCATGAAGAGAAGGCGATCTGGACATCGTCTACGTACAATGAATAAAAAACTGATGGTGGTATAACTGCAGCGAGGCTGTTGATCTTAATTGCAAACAAGGTAACACTCAAGACACCTCCCTGTGGGACGCCGTTTTCCTGTGTAAAGACATCTGAGAGCGTGGATCCCAGGCGCACCTGAAAAAAACGATCTGTCAAGAAGTCCCTTATGCAACGCAGCATGCGACGACGAACACCGCACCCATACAGGTCCTGAAGTATTCCGTACCGCCATGCCGTATCGTAAGCTTTGTGTAAATCAAAAAAGACAGAAAGGCAATGCTGCCGGTTCACAAAAGCCTGACGCACGAAAGTCTCGAACCGGACAAGGTGATCTAAGGTTGAGCGACCTCTTCTAAAACCACACTGGTTTTATCCAAAATTTTCTTTTGTTCTAGAATGTACACTAGCCTTCTGTTAATGAGCCTTTCATATGTTTTTCCTAGACAACTAGTCAGCGCTATAGGCCGATAGCTTGTTGGTAGGGAAGGGTCTTTGCCGGGCTTCAAGATGGGAATGATGTGTGCTCGCTTCCAGGACTGTGGGAAACAAGAAGCTTCCCATAAAGGATTAAAGAAAGACAACAAATGCACCAAGGATTCAGCTGACAAGTGCCTCAGCAGTTCATGATGAATCATATCGGGACCAGGGGCTGACTGCTTCTTTACTGCAAGGGCCATTTCAAGCTCACACATTGTAAACGGCCGGTTGTAACCAGTATCACTTCCAGAGAAATCAATTGGCTGTTTTTCTGCCAAGGACCTAAACTTTTTGAATTTAGTAGTGTAATTCGAGGAACTGAACACCTCTCGAAAATGATCAGCAAGAATGTCAGACTGATATTTTAGTGATGGGGATTATTAGGGAAAAAGGGGGATGCTGAAGGAGCGGTAAGTACCTCGAATTTTCTAAGACGATCCCACACCTTTTTTGCAGGAACAAAACTGTTTATAGACGATACATATTTCACCCATAAGGTCCTCTTGGCTTGTTTACGTGTCCAACGAGCCTTTGCTTTACACTGTTTGAATTTCATCTTGTTCTGAGCACTCGGGTACCGCCGAAACCTTCCCCAAGCCTTATTCTGAGCTTTTATGGTAGTCGTACAGTCCTTGTTCCACCAAGGCTTGCATTTCTTGGGAATATTTCCAGAAGTTCGGGGAACTGACAAAGAAGCAGCATTTATAATTTTTTCAGTAATTGAAAGAGTCGCTTCCTCGGGAGACATAGCTAAAAAAACAGTTGGATCGACCACTGCCTCCAGAGAAAATAAAGCCCAGTCGGCTTTATCGAACTTCCACCGGGGAACACAAGCTCGAAGAGAAGGAAGTGATACCTAGCTTTCTAAAAAGACAGGAAAATGGTCACTACCAAAAGGATTTTCTAAAACCTTCCAAGAAAAACAAGGAAGTAAGGTAGGTGATGATATTGAAAGATCAATGGAAGTAAAAGTAATATGAGGTGCACTAAAAAAATTTGGTTGTCTTTTGTTTAAAAGGCCAAGGCCAGATGACAGTAAAAAACGTTCTATGACACCACCACGGGAGTCTTGACAAGCACTGCCCCACATGGGGTGGTGTGCATTAAAATCTCCTAGGATCAAAAAAGGCTGTGGGAGTTGGCCCACAAGTCCTTGCAGGTCATGTAAATGAACTGGAAGGTTTGGTGGAAGGTAAAGCGAAACAATTGTAATTAGGCGGTCAAGCAGAACACGAACCGCCACTGCCTCTAAGGGGGTTGCGAGAGGGACAGGAGCACAGGCAATACCACTCTGCACAACCACAGCTACTCCACCAGAAGAGGTGTTGCAAGAAACGCGGTCTTTTCTAAAAACCTGATGTCGCCGTAGTACCTGTGTATGTGTTTCATTAAGATCAGTCTCCTGTAAACAGATGGCAACAGGCTGGAGCTCATCGAGAAAAAAGTTGATATCATCAATATTACGAAAAAGACCGCGGCAGTTCCATTGCATAATCCCTATATTTTTAACCATTTAAAACAAAACAAGTATAACATAAAGATTATATTAAAAGGGTATATTACTTAGGGTTTAAAATCTATTTTTACACGCGGCGCACTTTGTTTGTTAAGGGGGTCTTTCCGCCTCCGATTTGAGTCACCGCAGGTAGAAGAGGTGGACTCTGATCTTGAGAGGAGAGCCTCCTCTTCAGATCTCGGCACATCCTCCTCCATGGGCTCGTCTGCAGCTACCGGCAGCTGGCCCTTGGAGGTCGACTGCCTTGGCACTTCCCCAGGCTTCCTCTGGGGAGCAGAGGTGTTGGGAGGTACGCCCCGGTCCCTAGAGGTTGAGGCGACTGGTTGAGCAGGGGACGTCGTCCCCTGTTCTGGGGTGGATGCTGACAAAGCAGCATTCACCTTGCGGTTCGGAGGCGGTGCCCCTGGCACCACTCCCGGGGGTTTGGAGGGGGACCGTGATGGGAGATGCAGGTCGTCCGGAGACGTCTGCGTTCCCATCGAAACCACTGGCCGGGCTGGTCCCCTGCGCACGGCCTCGGCATATGAGCCTTTTGAGACAAAGGCAAAACGCTTCTTTGCCTCAGCGTAGGTGATGTTTTCAGTAACTTTTAGTTTAAGGACTTCTTTCTCATCTTTCCACATAGGACATGATCGGGAGTATGCCGGGTGGTTGCCACTGCAGTTTGCACAATGAGGCTCTTTATCGCACGCATCTGCGACGTGCTCCTTGCTGGAGCACTTTGCACAGGTGTCTCTTCCTCGACAGTTCCTCGACCCATGGCCGAACCGCTGGCACTTAGAGCACCGCTGGGGGTTCGGCACATAGGGTCGGACTAGGGACTGGAGGTATCCTGCCTTTATGGTCTCTGGTAATGTGGTAGAATCGAATGTCAAGATAATATGTCTTGTTTTTCGTTCGACACCATCTCGGCGGAGGGTGATGCGGCGTGCACCTACAACCCCTTGGCTGGCGAGGCCCTCAACGAGCTCTTCCTCAGATGTTTCGAGCAAGTCGTTCCCACAGATGACTCCCTGAATGGTGTTCAGCTTGCGGTGTGGTGTCACGCTAACCTTGTACTCTGAAACAGAGTTCAAGGCAAAAAGAGCGTCACTTTGTTGTTTCGTGTTCATCTCGACCAAAAGGTCGCCCGACGCCATCTTTCTGGCATTGAAGTTCGTACCAACAACACCTTCAAGGACCTTTGAAACAAGGAAAGGAGAAAGCTTGGCAAGTGGCTTTTCAGCCTCAGAGTGGAGAACAAGAAACTTCGGAAATTTAAACAGCTCGGGGGACTTTGCAGGATAGGAATGGACTTCGGTGCGAGCCCTTTTCAGGGCCCGATCAGAGTTTTTGTTTAGTGTGCGACCCATAAAGAATGGGAGGAGGTTCAGTGCCCGGGTGCACCGCCCACCACGGAGCCCAACAAGGGGGTAGGTAATGTGCCATAGCAAGATGGGCTTGGCTGACACAATTACTCTACCAGTGCTACCCGGGCACTATACCCTAGTGTGGTTGCAGGGACAGGACCTGTTTTCACTCAAGGTTGGCTCTTGCCGCCTAAGAGGGTTAAAAATTGAAGAAGAGAGCGAAGAAGAAAAGATAAAGGGGTGGGTGGAAAAGTGAAAGAAGGAAGAAGAGGGTAGAAGAGGCGACTGACTGAATCATCCTGGTCGGGTCAAGCCAGGACACCCGTCTACGAGAAGCAGGGGCCGAAACGGTGTATTGCCTCGCCCGGGGGGTCCCGAAGGGTCCAAACAAACCCCGGGCTCAGCTCAACCACCAGGGTCCCCTTTTCCCCGGACACGGGTACGCCACGCACAGCCAGACGTGGGTGGGCGAACCCACATGGCTCGGGGTTCGTAGTGACACCACTCACCAAGCACCTACAATGAAGTAAGTGCCCCCTGCGTGCGGGTATGGTGGCCCACGTAGCTGGGGTCCGTGGAGGCGCCACTCTCCAAACACCTGCTTTCACAGGTGCCCCCTGCTGGGAAAAAAAATGCAGTTCAAAACATATTGAAAATTTATTGCAGACATTTAGTTTTACATGCATATTATAACTCAAAAAGGCGATAAAAAGCAACGTTTGTTCAAACCCGGCGCAAGGAGCGGTAGACGAAAGAGATATCAAATAGGGACAACTGACTTCTTTATCACAAAGAAAAATATATTTCAAAGTACTCACGAGTCACAATGCCGCTGGGTATATTCCTGATATACGGTAGTTCACCTAATAAAACCGAGCAAGTGCACCTCACGGACACATACACAGTCTCAGTAAGCACGTTTAGCGAAAACCACGAGCTCTCAGGCAGCACTCGCCGCCGGTGCGAAATCCTGAGCACAGTCACGGTTTCGTCCATGATGACGTTGCGCCGGCGTCTTCGGCGTACTTTTCGCTCGCTGGATGCTTCTGAGGTCGAACGGACGAAGAGGCGCAAGGAACAAGTCCGGACAGCGGCCGTCATCCACCGTCTCAGGACCCACTTCGCCATAATCCCGGTGCTCAGGCACAACATGCAGTGGGACGCTGACCCCGCCTGCCAGGCTTTGCAGTGAGTAAGCCGACACCGGCCACCATCTCCTTGAACGGTGGCAATCAGTTCGTCGAACGACGTTTCATGGACAAATCGTTTCGTCGACACTGCGATGTTTCATAGACAGATCGTTTCGTGGAAACCAGTACCAACTTGTTTCATCGACAGACGTTGCGACGTTTCGTCGACAGCTCGCTCTGCCAGCTGCACCTCCTTGCGGCCTCTGCGCCTGCGCGGCGCGCGGCCTTATGCTGAATGGATGGACGCGGTCGTGGATGGATGAATGGATGAAAGATGGCCGACTGGGTCAAGTAGGGCGAACCAGTCCGCAGCCATCTTGCCTCACCGACTTAAACTATATCAATTTCTTTTCCAGCTTATTTTTTATTTTATTTTTTTTTATGTTTAGGCCACAGATCGCATCGATGTCGGAACTTACGATTTGTATGGTTTCGCTCGTGTCTTCGTCCAAACCTTTGGGGAAGCGTTGTCAAAGCAGGAAAGTTTTGTTGTAGACCACTGTCCTTTCTCAAATTAGATTTTTGAAAAGAATAAAAAAATTAACACTAAGACAACACAACCACATGAAAGATGTGGTTTTGTTGTCCCAGTGTTAATTGCTTATTCTTTCTTCATCCATCACTTGAACCAACACGCTCTTCTCCCAAGCAGATTCTTAAAACATTTAACGATATGCGCTGCTTTTGAGGGCTACGCTTTCGGCAGCATACGTGATCGAGGTGTCTGTACGTCATCGGATGCAACCCTTCGCAGGCTGGCCGCCGGCACTCTGACTGTTTCGGCGAAGTGGCAGGTTCGTTTCCAGAGCAAGTGTATCTTACCGCGCGTCGCGTCTTTTGGTAAAATACTCAAGAGCCACCTGAACATAGCATAAAAAATAGTCGACACGTCAAAACACTAAAGCTCTAAAAAAATGAGGAAAAAAAAAAACGAGGCCTGTTTTCGGTGCACACAGCCATTCTATCGTTGAAAATGGTCTCAGCCACTAGCAATAAAGTT
Organism: Ixodes persulcatus; assembly: GCA_013358835.2. NCBI lineage: Eukaryota > Metazoa > Arthropoda > Arachnida > Ixodida > Ixodidae > Ixodes > Ixodes persulcatus. Next base: position 11,605 of record JABSTQ010002946.1, read on the forward strand.
TGGAGGACACTGAGCATTCGGTTGCGCGTTTTACTTTTACGGTGATAAAGCACGGTTCTTTTTTTCCTCCGAACACCGGGTATTCAAGTATTGTACTTAGCAGACCACATACGAGTTTTCAACTTTAGGATATCTAGCTTCTGGATATTAAATAACACAATAGTTCTGCATATATTATGTCTGCACTGACATTTTGCATGCACATAAACCAAAATGTGACCAAAGAACATTAGATTTGGAAGCCGTATTTTCGTGCAAAGAGCTCGGTCACGAACTTGCCCTGGTATCTGTCTGCTAACATCAACAAAAAAAGATAACGATTTAATATCGCGTGTGATTACCAGTCGGCATGCTGCCGACAGATCTCGTCTAGTGGTACTACCACCTCCAAGGCCTTGCATGTGGTGGCTGCTCGAGAGAAGCTATATAATGCATTAAGTTACACATTTGATATCAACTATGGTTTAGTTTGTGTAGTGGGACAAAGCATTGCAATATAGCGTTTTCTAGGTTTACTTGCGGGCACCGTGCTCGCGGGAGTGCGAGTGTCATTGTTTTCCGTGATTTTGTTTTGTTTTGTTTCTATTTGACATTCTTCACAGCCCCCTTCTTATGTAATGTCATTTCCAAACGGCCCGTAAACGATGAAACGAGTGCCACTAAACAGTTTTTTCGCGCAGAAGTCTCAGCAGCCAGTAAAACACTCCATCACTTTTCCTTTGGAATAATTGAGGTAATGTATATATTTAACTTAAATTCAACTTTTAGGGTGGTAATGTAGCAATAAAAGATTGCAAGTTGTATTTTTGTTTAAAAATAACCAATATAAAAAAAAAATCAGTGTCCACGCTCCTTTCCGCAACCCAGCATTGGATCGAAGTTTAGTTTTGCTCTTACGCATATTTTTCTCCGCTACTTTTCTTCTTCCAGTAACTTTCAGTTTCATAATCGGGCATCGGAACTTCCAAATATCCGAATAGGCAGCGCGCGAAGCCGCAAAAAAAAAAAGAAAAAAAAAGTTTGTCGACGAATCGTTTCAGGGAAGCGCTGTCCACGAAATGATTTTCGACGAAACGTCACAGTGTCGGCGAAAGGTGTGTCCATGAAACGTGTGTCCACGAAAAGCTGTCCACAAAACGTAATTCCACGAAACGAGTTTCGACGAAATGATAGGGACCCCTCCTTGAATGAGCCAACGCTCGAGCGGTGCTGAAGGCGGCCAACGCCGAACTGGAGTTCACCTGCGTAACCAAGGTAGAAACTGCACGGATCAAAACAGATCAAGGGGGGAGCTCTCAAAGCCATGCTCATTTTTCTGGAGGAAGCACGTCCGTTCCAGATATCCACAGCGGTAAGAAGCAAACCGCCCACGAGTAGAAAAAAAGTGGCTATAGCAGCATCCTGGCTTCCTCACACCACCCTCTCCCCATCACCGGGCGGGAAGGGTCGCTGTTTGGCTTGTTTTTAGATGCGGAGCATCTCTTGCTCGGGTTTATGCAAGCTGCGCGCGTTCCCCATCACGTGACCGGGGCGGGGTCTGAGCGTGTTTCCCCGGAGGAGAAAAGGAGGAAAGTTTTCGGCGCGCGGGTCGCAGCGCCAGGCCAGGCCTTTCTAGTGGGGTGAGCTTTCCCGGCAACTCCGCGGCCGTCGTTGTTTTTTTTTATGGCATTTCCCGACCGCTCGCGTCCGTTGCAGCCTAGATCTCGCCGGCCAGCCGCTCTCGACGAGGAAACCTGCAAGCGCTGTTAGGGCATTTTGCGCCGCCTTACCGTGCGGTCTGATTAGACTTTCAAAGTTACTCATGCTACATCAGTTCACCGCTGTTGACTCCACTCGCCTCAAAACGCCGCTCGGCCAACACTACTCGGCCGGCGCCTCGTCAATTCTCCAGATGGGGCGGTCGCCTTCAGTGGCCCCCTTGGCGACCGAACAGCCGGCAGTGACAGACAGGTCCAGGAGCCCACTCGTATTTGATAGAAGAGCAGTAATAAAAATAGGACCGTACACACATACGATCGGCAATCTCCAAATACTGTAAACGACTAAATTTTCGCGAGGACCTAATTTTCGCGAATTTTGCGAATCGCTTACATTTCGCGAAAAATACGTCCCGCGAACAATTCGGGCAATATGTGAACGCTACGGAAGCCACACTCAATTCGCGAAAATTAGAACCCGCGAATAATTTCAAATTCTCAGCTTCGACCCGATTCGCGAAAACTGGAGCCGGCGAAATTAAGTCTTTACAGTACTTAATTTTTTTCCCGTCGCGTACAATAAGCAGCTATGTTCTAATTCTCCGAAATGTGTTTTCTGCACCTATGCCGTTGCCCACAGACATCTCAAGAGGCCTGAAGGTTTTCCCGACCCCATTAGAAAAATTCTTGGCTGGCTTTCAGACATTTCAATGCATTGTATAGGGCACTTCAGACATTTCAGGAGAGCCTCTGACGGGGCTAGCGAACCCACCAGGAAATATTGGTGCCCCCTTCAAACATCTCAGAAATTCCTGAAGTCCCCTTCACACCCTTTAAAAAAATCCTGAAGTCCCATCAGAGCGATTTTCAATAGAGATTCTACTCTTTTTGGGGGTTAATATTCATTAAAGCATGTTGCGTTATATTGATGGTGTAATAGATACAGCTCCTGTGTTGAGCCCCTTCTCCGAAGCTCGGCACGAGTTGTCCCTGCGGTGCGACGCAGTGATTGCGACTTCTTATTTTGAGATAAAAGTAATAATTTTTATTCATTCGAGTATAGCAAGTAATAGTTTGTCACGTGTTTGACACGTTATAATAAATTGCACATTAAATAGAATAAAAAACATCATATACAACACAGTTCTGCCCTCATAGGTTTCAAAATGAACAGATTTTGACGCAAACATTTGCTGACGGTGTGCACTTATAGTTTCCTCCTAGGGGACCCGACAGTCCATGCCACATGCAAGTCACACGTCGAAGCTTGTAATGTTTTGCATAGCCACACATGCCACGGCTGAATACCAGGAAAGGTGCGCCTTCTCACGCACTCTTTATTTTTCCGTTCACGAAATTCAACAACCTTATCTTTGTCCAAATGTGTGAAATTCACTCCTTTTAGCTTTTGGGAAAGACTGTTCACCATGCATTTCGCAGGCTGAATGGTCTTTCCTGGGAGCTGTCTGAAGTTGTGAAGCAATGCTTGGTGTTTGACGAGTGCGCCAACTCCGTCACACGTGTTTTTTCCTTGCACAGTGACTGAGAATAACCATTGGGCTTTGGGGAAAACATTTTTTTTTTAATTCATGAAGTTGGAAGGGATTCATGAAGTGAGTGGTGGCAGCATCACTTACATAAGTCAAATGAGATTACACAGCAATGTAGTCATCGACCCACTCCCTCACTCTCTCTAGAGCCTGACAGGCATGAGCGGAGTCATGATGCAAGTCGTCACTGATGACGGCATAACTGTATGTCGACTTTCTAATCGTCACCACACCCGTAAATATTGAGACCTGTTTTTTTTTGTTTTTTTTCCAGTGGTACGCTTGAATCTCGTCAGGAAGGATAACAGTCCTGTTATCAGCAAAGTCGAAGTGGAAGACAATGCTAATACGCTGCACGCACTGATTTTCTTCGCAGATGATTTTGCCTTGCGTCTGTCTGATATGATTGTGAATGATCCACCTTGAGACCGACACACGAAGCTCTTCCAGAGAAGTCACCGAATCTAAAGTCTTTTTCACGGGCTCGCCGGACTCCCATGCTGCCAAAACTGACTCATCATCCTCGGAAATGTTGAGTTTTTCGAGTGTGAGAGACTGGCCTCTGGGACAATGATAACATTCGCCTAAAAGGCACTGGCCAGATGGCGGGTTGCAAACGAATGGAGAGTTCAATTCCGCTGCGTCAAGTTGCGAGCCAGAAGCGTTCTACAGAGATGGGACACATAGGTTATAGTTTCCGCAGTGCACACAAACGCATGCTTTTTGCTGGGGATTCCATTTGACCCATCGGGGTCGCAGCGAGTAAACCTTTGTCAGTCCGATGTCGGAGTCGGGATGGCCACTTTTATATACACGAAACGCTTCTCTGATTGACCGTGTCATAAAACGTTTTAGCTTGGGCGTTTTCTGGCCATGGAGCACAAAGGAAATGACGTCCTTTTGATTGGGAGTCTGCCTAGAACACTCTAACTCGTCTTTCATGTAGTACTCAACCGCTGCAGATATGTTTCCAGGGCTCACCCTACATCTTGAATAGGGATCGGGCACATACCACACGCCGTGGTCCTCCCTCAGCTTCCGGGACCTATTAATGATGTAGATCGATGCCTCTGGAATGATTTTCTGGGCTTCATTTCTTGTCAAGGTTGATGGCATGGAGGCTCAGCAATTGACAGCGTTCCCGGGGAGATGCTCTGGTCGCAAAGACGCGGCGAATGTTGCCCGCCCACTCGGTGCATGTGGAACACTTTTGCTTCGACGACCCCGATGCCACGTTTTCATCGTACGCAAGACGCATCCTGCAGCACAAATTCTCAGTCACAACCTGCTCCAACTGTGCATGCTTCCTCTTTACATAGGCAAGCCTGTCATGACTTCTTACTTCACTTGGTGGTCTGAGTGGTGACACAAACGTTGAACGTACGCTGCTGCTGAGGTCTTCAATGGCCTCTTCAGTAGGCATAAAGCTGTCAGCGCCCAACCCTGAGCTTCACAAAGTTATTTGCTTGGTGAAATACGTAAAGGAAGTGTAGCACAGGTAGTCCAGCTTGCTCATCTCCATGGAGCTGCCAGACGGGAGAATTCGTGTCGCAGTCCACACTAAGCTCTCTCACACATCTGGATCTCTTTTTATGCTTTGCAAGGTAATCTGCGCACAACACTCGCTCGGAGCTGTGTTGTCGCCATAACGAGCTCATTATCAATAAAAAGTCAACACGAAGTAAAGGAAAGAAATTGCGGGTTGAAACAGTGGCTCAGCTCGAAAAACGGAGGTTAGTGACAGGTTGAAACTTGGGGGCTCTCTCATTCGAAGCACACAGTTATACACAGATGTACACAAATGACTCCCTCAACGAAGCTCCAATCATGGCAAAGGAAGAAAGAGGGAAACTTTTCAGGCAAAGGAAGCAGAGAGTGGCGAAACTATTCAGGGTCAAATGCAGATATCTATGTTTCCTGCTGAAAGTCGCCATTGAGTCACACCGTCACTCGTATCGGTTCCCCGAAAGAAACGCAGTCTTTTCGCTATCTGCCCAAAACACTACTTCCCACTAATCTCTTTTACTTTGAGGGATTGTCCGCATCCACACAGATCCCAATCACCGCCGTCCAACTTGACGGCAACGCTTACTGTTTCCTAACTTTTTGATAGACCCCAGAGGAAGGACGAAGAGGGCAACACACACAACAATCTTCAACTCACCGTCGAAAGATTGTTGTATCTTCCAGTTTATTAGGAAGCCGCACCAGCGACCTTCAGACGCCCGATAGATAACCTCGCCTTCCCCCCTCCCCCCTTCCTTTCCTGGCTTCCCACATGGCAACACGCTCATCAGTAAGCAAGCCGGCCAACTCCTTTCCCTCCCCCGTCCTCAAAACAGTTATCGGACCGACACAGACAACCTAAACTCCTTCCCCACCTCCCAACTTGCCCTTCCAAGAAAATACCGACGCCGGAAATCCGGAAAGAATTCATTTTCTCTGTGACAACAACAACAACACAATTTTGTGGGCTTTAGTATTTGTTTTTGTCTTTTTTTCTTCACTTTACGCTTTTTTACACTCTACGGCACGGAAGAAAAAAAAGAAAAAAAAGAAGAAAACGAAAGGTGTAACCAAAACGACGTCCAAGCAAACACATGTTGAACCTCCTGCGTCCACAAAACCAAGCAATACTTCCTATAATTCATACCAAAGAGTGGATGAATAGAACCTAAAGGTTCACTTGAAACACATAAATGTCGAAAATAAGGGTTTTTCTTTTTTCACAAAATAACATGTTGCAATCATTGCGTCCCAGCACAGGGAAACTCCGTGCCGAGCTTCAGATAAGGGGCTCGGTAGAGGATCTGTATCTATTACACCATCCGTATGATGCAACATGTTTATAGCCCCTTCAGGCACGCTGCCAACAAATGGGGACACAACTTTATATATTTTTTTATCTCGAAGAAGCATTGTCTGTCGCGCTTGAGTCACATCGTGCACGCCTGGTGACGCGCGGAGAACAGAACGACTGGCACCACATATGAGTGGGAAAGCCAACCATGAGGATTTTAGAGGGAAAACATGGACGCCTCCGCGTTCTATGGTGTCTCGGGTAAGTGGCTTCGCTTCTGGATGAATTACCTCTCGAAAGTCTGTCAGAGTGATTAATTTAAGCCTCAGATACGTTTAAGAAGATGTGTGGATTACCTTGAAGTAGGTTACAGGATTTTATGTGAATGTAATTAAAAGCTATCATTCAGCGTGTTCTGGCGTCCTCGCTCGTGGACGTTGTGCCCCAATTCTTAGAACTGAGATTTGTTGGCGCGGATTCGAATTTCATTGTTGTACGCTTTTACAGTCTACCGGGTTTTATTTTAACAACCAGGTCTTCGTGCACATGATCGAGAACGACGGAAAGCTGAAGAACAATCAGCACAAGAGTTACTTGAAATGATCGCCGACGGCAACATCTCCGATGGCGGTCTCTCCGACGACGAGTTCGGAGATCTGGAGCCTGCAGCTGAGGTAAGTAGCTACTAAGCAGACAGTGTATCATGTCGTAGCGCTTTTTATGGCATCTAATTTCTCTAACACCTTTCAGAAAGCCCTTGACGACCCAGAGGCAGGAATCCCAGACTTGTACATAATCCGTTACAAGTAACGAAATTACTTGTAGTCCTTTACATTTATCAGTAATTTTGTAAGGGATTAATTACATATTTTCTAGAGTAATTTTAAAGTAATTTCCTTACATTTTTTGCGTAACGGATTCCTTGTAATCCGTTACATTTTTTTCATGATCAACCCCCCCCCCCTCCCTTTCTAAAACATTTTTTTTTTTGGTGGGGGGTTACGTCGAGCGCAGTGACGCTGTCACGCGAATTGACCAGCGCAAATGGAGACTTGGCACTCCTCAGTTCCGCAAAGCCTTTTTTTTTTTGTTGCAACAGCAAGCCCCTGATCCTATTCTTTTTTATACCCTAACAACAATGTCGAAAGATCTAAATGAACATTTCTACAAAAAGAAAAAAGGAAGGGGGGGGCGGGAAGTTATATCCGTCTTTTTTAGTTCCTTTGTTTTGCTTTGCGAAAGTTGAAGCCTGGGCGAGTTGGTATGACATATTTAAAGAATTAAAACAGCGCAAAAAACAACGGACAGGGTAAAGAAGGACACAGGCAGTTGTGAGTTGTGACATTAAGCACTGCAAGCGTGACGTTTTGCATTGCTTAATGTCACAACTCATAGTGCGTTTTTTGGTCTAAACATATGTTTCGGCATCGTCATTCACTAAGCTGCCTCCATAAGTTGCGCTGATTGGTTCTTCGAGTATTGTGCGTGAAAGTAGACGCACAGACTTTTTTTAGAGTGTGGGGCCATAGCGCGGCTTACTTCGTACTCTGCCTTTCGCTGCCCGTGGCATCAGCGGACGTCTATCTGGAGAACACCGCGGAGGAAACTGCAGTCGGTTCGTGCCCCGTCCTCTTTTGAACAGCACCAATAAAGGTACACACGGCAAACGTGCGTTTATATTCCCTTGTTTTAACCGCCGTCCAAATTAATTGTTGTTATGCGTGTCCTTTTTTATTACTTATATTTATATATTGGAAACTTTTTTTTATTCACCAACGTCTCAACCGAGGCTCGACTTGTTCAGAACCAAAGGAAGAGGAATATCGAGCCAAACCTAGTTTAATTTTGAATTATCACCTTACTGTTACAACTATGTTTTGCTATTGTCTGTCAACATATGCCGGTATAGTAAGATGGACATAATTCTTATTTTAGTTTTGGCTAGATGTATGATGACTTCTACAGCTTCGCGATTTCGACAATGAAGAATTCTAGTAGATCGTCCCAATGAGTCCGATAACGATACCCGATACTCCGCCGCCGCCTTTGCGCATTCATCATATCGTTATAGGGGGGATCGGAGGTATCGGAACGATCTACTAAAAGTCTCGAATATCAGGCAGCGGCTGCAACGAGGAAGCTTTGCTCTATCTTCGAGGTAAATAGTACTTCCACTGCTTCGCCGAAAAATCTCAATGCAGAGCATAAAGTATTCGCGAGGCACAATATGCCATTCCCACGCAGTGCTTCAAAGATTGTTCAGCGTAGAAGTCGACATATTAAGTGAGAAATAACGCGAAATGTCTGACGAGACTTTCGAGAGTCAGCTCGTGCTCAAAATACTCAAGGTCATTAAATGAATTAGGTTGCAACTATAAGAACTTGAATAATCCTCTTCCCTTTGTTTCCTACCTTAGGGCAATAATGTTGAAAGTAACGCCAGGAAAGTACCGGATTACTTTTTCGGGTAACGGTCTCTTACTTTTATTGGAGGGTAATTGTAATTGTAATTAATTACATTTCAGCCTTGATTAATTGTATATGTAATTCCTTACTATTTTTCAGTAACGTGTACAAGTCTGGGCAGGACCATCAATACCAGCGTCGCCGGCCGACACGCCTCCGCCAGCCCCCAAAAAAGTCACATTCAGTGGTTTGCGCGAGATTTCACTCCGGACGCTCAGGACTGCACCTATCGAATGAAGGGAGGTTCAACACCACTAGAACCACCAGAGTACATTATAAAGTACTTTTCGGAGAGTGTGTTTGAGCAACTGGCAGAATTCACTAACATCTACTCCCTTCAAACAAGCGGAAAAGAGCTGGGAACAGCGCCACAAGAAGTCAAGGTCTTCTTTGAAATCCTAATGGCAAAGGGAGCCCCAAAGTATCCTACAATTAGGATGTACTTGCAGGATGGCACGAGGATTCTAATGGTGGCGGACTCCATGGCAGTGAACCGCTTTTTCAAGATCAGGTCAGCACTTCACATTATAGACTCAAACAGCCAGACTGACCCGAAAAATCTTGATAAATTCTGGAAAGTCCGCCCGATCCTCGAGGCAGTTTGCCTTCGCTGTCTTCAGGTAGAGCCAGCGGAAGGGAACAGTATAGATGAGCAAATGATTGCTTTCACTGGGAGGGTCGCGGCGAAGCAGTTTGTTCGCAACAAACCGAATCCCGAGGGGGTGAAGGTGTTCGTGTGGTGCAGCACAGACGGGGTAGCACAAGACTTCGAGTTCTATCAGGGGAAGGGTACTGGGGTAGATCCGAAATACGCCCACCTTGGACTGGGCTGTTCAGTCGTCATGAGGCTAGTCGAAAGTCTACCAAAAGGCCAAAACCTCTCTTGCTACTTCGACAATTACTCCACTTCTGTGAGGATCCTGCAGGAGCTGAAAACAGTGGGGATACTCGGCACCGGTACCATCCGATCCAACCGGCTACTTGGATTCACACTCAAAAGCGAAAAAGAAATGCGAAAGGAAGGAAGGGGAACCATTGACAGCAAAAATCTCTGAAGACGGAGATGTGGTCATCGTTCGCTGGCAAGACAACGGATAGTAAACATGGCTTCAACACGTGTCGGAGTTGGCGAGAAAGGAACGGTAAACCGCTGGAGTGAAGCGAAGAAAGAGCATGTAGAAATAGAGTTCCCAGAGGTTGTACTGGAGTACAACAAGTTAAGGGGGGGAGTGGACAATCTTGACTTTATCATGTCCCTGTACCCAATCCGGACCAGAACAAGGAAGTGGACTGTCCGTGTCCTTTCCCACTTCATCTCATTCGGCTTGTCGAACAGCTGGCTGGAATACATCAGAGATGCAAGCGAAAAAGTTCTCCCGAAAAAAGTAAAAAACGACATGTTGGCTTTTCAGATGGACATGGCACAAAGACTCATCTCATCTAACAAGGCGCCCCAGAAGAAGAGAGGACGTCCTAGCCTCGAGACCACCCAACCGTCTAAGAAGCCTCATAACGCAGAAGCTTTGCCTACCATCACCGAGCGCTATGATGGACAGAGTCACTGTCCGGAACACGTGAGAGCCTCCTTTGCTCACCGGTGCCGGCGCGAGGGCTGCAAGGGGAAAAGTCGCATTCGTTGCCGTAAGTGCAACGTTTTCCTGTGTCTCACAGTTGAAAACAACTGCTTCCTGGAGTTTCACACAGTGAAGAATTCTTGAAGCTCCTACTAAGTAGAGTAGAAAGTATGGCTGTCCTTGTGTAAATTTGTCAACGGGCTGCATTCTGTGAGTTTTATGAACAGATTTTTCACATAAATCGTTTCAAACATTTTTTTTTGTTTTGAAGGGACTCAGGGCACAACGTGCACAATTGAGGACACAATGAAAAAGTGTGTTCCGACCGAATGTTCGGCAAGTGAATTTTTTTTTGTAGTCTAAACAACCTCCTGTGTTGATTTAATCAGGACAATAATTTTAGGCGCACGTTTTTATAATTCGTGACTGAAGGGGTAATGGATATTAACCGCGAAATAGAATAGAATGACTGCGCAGACTTCAAAAAACAATAAAGAACGGTTTTTTTTAAGTCGCCCTTAGAGATTTTTTTTGTGCTTGTCTCGTGTTTGCTTGCCGAAATCTCCCCAACCCACGCATATAAGGATTTGAATTTTAGTTAATTCACTTCCATAACTGCGTCGCATCACAGGGGCATACCGTGCCGAGCTTCGCAGAAGGGGCTCGGTACAGGAGCTGTACCCATTACACCATCAATATAATGCAACATGTTTTTAATAGATATTATTTCCCAAATAGTTTAGAATGGCTAATCAGAGTTTCAAAAATCGAGAACGGGGATTTTTTTTCTTATATCGCCCTTAAAATAATTTTATTTTTGTGCTTGTCTCGTGTTTGCTTGCCGAAATCTCCCAACCCGGGCTTAAATAAATTTAAATTTTAGTGAATTTACTTCTATTTATAAGTAGTGTATTGAATTAAAATATGACGTTTCTGACTAAATTATTTCCTAAGATAGAGGCCCGCAAATTTGGGGGAAAAACGGTCAAGCAGCCGAAATCGATGTTTTTTTATATATTTTTAAAACACATTAAACAATAACAATATTTTTTTTTTGTATTGCTAAGTGCATATATATTGTACTAAAAATTGTGAAACTCACCAAAGAAGTATAACTTTAGTTATTAATCACCAAAGTTCACCCCTCCGTCTATGCAAGCAATTGCGAATTTCCACCTCAACGTGATGTACGATTTTTTGCGTCCGACAATTTTTTTTTTCTGGGTGAAAATAATTCTGATTTTGTTTATTTCGGACATCAGTAATAACATATAAAATTACGAGGCAAGTTAAGAAGGTCGACCAGCCACCCGCTGTTCGGTCTTATCTGAAATCACCCTCTACATTATCGTGAAGACACTGCACTTTTTGTTTTGCTGTAATTAATATTTTTTGTACTGTGGTACTTATGATAGTACTTCTGTTATTCTTTATATATTGTAACTTTCAAGACAAGAATTGAAATAGTTGATCAACTCATCGAGTAGCCCAGAACGTACTTTTGTTTTTGCAAATAAGTAGCAATCCGATCAAACGTCACTTAAATGCAATGCTGGTAGATCAAAAAATATGGCAGACAATGCATGCACTAAAAATTATTCACGCTCCCAAAAGTTCTTAGTTTTTCTGGACGCTCCTTTTTATTAGGATGACCCGCGGAATAGAGGAAACAATAGACGCAGCCACATCATCCGACGGAGCTTCAGGTTTTGGAGAACGCAACCAAACTTAATTAAGAGGCTCCCCGACCGCTCAAAACGCGGCTAATAAGGTCACGACCTGTAGACATTGGGCTCAATGTATTTCCGGCGCTTAGAATTTATATTTTTTAATAACAACATATTGGCCACTCTAAAATGCAGCCGGTTCTTAATGGTAAGAAAATAGGTTCAAATTCAGTTCTCGCCCAGTAGAGCGCTTGCGACGACGTTCTCCTCGCAGGGAATCAAAGGACTTGCGTTCGCAGACAACTTAGGCTTATAACCGATGTCAGAAAGTACTTAGAGCACATTGTAATTAAAGCGATAATTTAAGTACGCTTAGAAAACTGGTACTTTGCTTGAATTACATTACCTGTCTGTGTACTTGTACATTACGTCAAGTATTTTATAGCTGAATCAGAATATTCTGGCGGGCTAGTTGGTTACACATAACAAATTACAAATAGCGCTAAGACAAGGACAAACAAAGAAGTGGACAGGACAGGCGCTGTCCTGTCCACTTCTTTGTTTGTCCTTCTCTTAGCGCTATTTGTAATTTAATATTTTATAGCGCAGCTCTTATGCGCCCGTTTCCGGCTTGAGCGGCGTCGCCGTCAGCGTAACCGCGCGACGACTGTGATGATGAGATTAACGTTATCCCGATGACATTATCGTCACTCATGACGTCACACGTGACGTCACTGGTGACCTCACTGATGACGTCACACGTGAAGTCACTAATGACGTCATCAGTGACGATGACGCTGACGATGACGCTAAATTTCCCACTAAATTCAGCGGAAAAGGATTCCCGATAAATCTAGCGGAAAAAAACTTCCCGGCTAAATTTAGCGCAAAGCATTTCCCCGCTAAATCTAGCAAAAAAAAAAATACCGCTCTAAATTTAGCGAAAATAATTTCACCGCTAAATTCCCGCTAAACTTACACGCGATGCTCTCACCAGAGATATGTGTTTTCTTCGACTTGCGTTAAGCACACGTCGATCCACATCCATATTAGCAGTGGGGGACTTCCTACCTTCTCCCCTTAGTACCCTTCCGCCTTCGTCTCAAGAGCTAGGCTCTAATTTGTCATTACAGGGGATTGTAAACGTCATTTATTTTTCTCCGGTACTTCCCAAGAAAAACGAAACTCACAACTTTAAATTCAATTTAAAATTTTGATGTTAAATTTTAATAGAAATTGGGTACTTCGGCAGCTCTGAAGAATTTTTGAGAATTCGCTGTGATCAGAAACTCGAGCACACAATGCACAGTTCTGTTTGTACTGGGTGCGGCATTCCCACAGTATTTTGACGTTTGACTACTTATTGATTGGTGAGCGCAGGCGAGGACCATAAGAGTAATATGAAAGGACACCCCTTAACAAGAGGGTTGTTTGCGTAAGCTACAGATCTGACGTCATACTCGCTCGTAGTAGGTTTATCTCCCTTGTGCGCAAGTCAGTTGAAGAGGCACCAAATTCAGAATCCAGAGCGAGAATGGTGAACATGGGGAAGACTCGCAGTGTTTTCATGCACTTTCGAGGTGGAGTGCAACGCACGCGATGACTTCTTCACACGCAATAAATTCCTTGCGGGTGTTAATGGCGAATAGTTTCAGATTGCAGGATCGGATGGCAACAAGTTCTATGCTATATGTAAACTCTGTCCACCTGGTAAACGGCCTCTTAATTTTTAGTGCGATGCAACATCGAATCTTAGGAAGCCTCTGAAGTTGATTAAGTGAAGTTATGGCGGCTATAACGACGATGCAAAAAAGTGCCTCATAAGTTGATATTTGAATATTTTGTCAGCAGGAGTAAAGCAACTACTCTGGGGTCACTTGGATTTATCCAATATTCGAAGCCATTTAAAAAAAAAAAAACGATGCACCCCCAAATACCCCACTTCATGGCACACCACTTAAAAGAATCACTGTATAGAAGAACGAAAAAGCATGACGAAATATGATCTTTGAAGTACTGAAAATTTAATTTTGCAAGACCACTTTATTTATAGTACTTAACTTCAGGTACATTGCGCCTGGTACATTTAAAACCTTACTTGAAGTATATAACTTCTACTATATTTTGTACTTTACATCAAATACACTTAGCGGTAGTTCACCCAACACTGGTGATTACGAACGTCCCAACGAAGCGGACCGGTAGAATTTCAAGTGTGCAGAGCAGGAATCCTTCAAACCGTCGGTTAGCTCGGAGGAACCTATTGAGTTGTGTAGCCAGATGCTCAGTCCGTAGGCTGGATGAGACAGGTACGACAAATGAGTCTAAGGCCAGCTCAAAGTGATTGCTCAAATCTTTAAAAGCAAAATAATACTTTGATTTGAGCTAGCTAGTTTAGAAAAATTTAAAAGAATAAAAACGAAGAAGGCGCGAAGAAAACAAAACATGATGACTTAAGACTAAAAGAGCAAAACGTGACATTGGTGGCACGATCAGCTAAATGAAACTTCAATTCAATTTTTATTCCACTCCATTCATTAATATTTTGTGTTACTTCTATTTTTTGCCTTAAACTTTTCAGGGTAAACCTTGTTCGTAATTGATCGATCTTTCGTTCAGAAGTTTTAAGTCCCTCGAAATTTTGAACTTAGCATGTTCGAAAGTTCAGAAGTCGTCAAATTTTTAACATGATAATAATGAAAACAGAGTGACGGTGCAGGTGAGTTGGTGTAAGTTTAAGATTATGTTAAACCCTTCGAGTCTGATTGCGAAAGATACTTTGAAACAACCAAAAGCGGTAGAGACAGGGAAAGAAGTCAATCAGACGACGTCTCAATTTAGACGTCGTCGGATTGACTTCTTTCGCTGTCTCTGCGACTTTTTGTTCTTTCGAGGTTTTTTTCACACCCAGTCAGTTGCCGTATGGCTTTCACTTCTAACTACTCTATTAATAACAAAATTTACAAAGTAAAGTTCAACATTTTTTATTACTCTCTCGATGACGTCGAGGTATTATTAAAAAATACAGCTTCTTAGAAGCTCATTTGACCTTTAAATTACTCTTGGGTTGATGCAACTCACTTTATTTGGAGCAAATATTTTTGATTACTTAGTTGATTACTTTGAATTAATATTGACAAATGAGACTCATCTAAGTTCATTTAACATTTCGATGACTTTTTTATCACTCCGTGTTACTAATCACTCAATTGTAAATAAATTGACCTTATTAACTTAATCGTTACCTATTTATTTTTACCCTATATATTATTCACACAATTAGGTTTATATTAGAATGATTGACATTTTTTCTACTTTGTCTTACTGGTGACTCAATTGAAATTATGCTGGTGTAGTTGACATATGCCTCTGTTTTAATTACTTTTATCAGTTTGTTTTTCTTTTACAAGCAAGTAGTTGATTTTCAGGTCAGCTACCATTATGATCATTCCTACTAACTTCGGCTTGCTATTGACCTAATGAACTTCAATTCGACTTAATTGACACAAAATCACCCTTGTAAATACTTTATTGAATAATCCACTAAATTATTTTCATGAGCTCAAGTCAAACCATTACTAAAGTTTTGTACCTTAGTTCGGTGTAATTGACACCTTGATGACTTTTGATTGTTTGGAGCCTATATTCCACCAATTGATTTATAATGAGCTGAATTGATGTGATGATTACTTCATCGATTACTTCGAGGTAGTATTAACTGCATAGACATTGACAACATAATGTACATATTGCTAATTTTCTTGATCATTTTGAGTTATCATATAAAGAATGGATATATTATGATCTTAATTCACATTTATTAATATGACTATAGTTCATATCATATTTGACAACTCAATTTAGTTCGGCCTAATTGACATTTCAATTGTTTTTATTAGTTTCACTTAATATTCGATCAATTTGATATAATATAAACTTAATTTTACTCTTTCCATTACTTTAAAATAATATTCAACCAATTGAATTATATGAGATTAATTGACCTAAATATTACTCCATTCATTACTTCAAGTTGCTAGTAATTCATTTCGATTGAATTATTTCTAATTTCTATTTTGGTGATTTTTATTACTTAGAGCTATTATAACACCAATTTATTCATTACGAGGTAAATAGGCGTTTAGGTTACAGTTTCAATTACTTCGAGTTACTACTGACCCGGTAGAGTTTAATTAGTTCTAGTTGACATTCTGATGAATCGTATGAGCTCAATTTATGCTATTAATACTCTTGATTAATTTAAGTTACTAATGATTTAGCGGACTTTAATTAGGCAAAAATGACATTGTGGTGATTTCATTGATTACTTTGAGTTACGTTAGGATTAATTGATTTATTATGGGCTCCATTGGAATTATAATTACTATTTAAAATGTTTAGAGTTTCATTTGACCCAGTACAATTTAATTTAGTCAAAGTGTCTTGTTATGGCTTTTTCATTACATTAAGCTGATAAGCAACAAACTGATGTATAATGGGCCTTATTGACATTGTAATTTTAGTTTTGATTATCTGAGTTACAATTGTGCCAATGTGATTTAGTATAGAATAGCTGACATTTTGGTGGCTCATTTGTTTACTTGGAGTTATTATACCACCTATATATCCGTTGCGTGCTCAATTCCTATAATTTTTACTCTGTTGATTACTTTTAACTACTCTTGACGAAGGGGCAGTACGATTCGACCTATTTAATAATTTAGTGATTCTTTTGTCTCATTGTGAGTTAATGTTCAACCAAATAAATCTCTTATGATATAATTCAGATTATAATTCCTTATCGATTTATTTTTCTTTGTATTGACCCAAACGGCTGTGATTACGCCCAATTGACCTTCTGGTTAATGTAATAATTTCGTGTTATTACATCTCCAATTCATCTATTTTGAGCTTAATTCAATTTAATATTTATCTTTTGATTACTTCGGGATTGCGGAGGAGGTGCCGTGTAACCGAGCTTTCGGTTGCACGTCAAAAGATCCCCAGGTTGTCCAAATTATTCCTCAGTCCTCCGCTGGGGCGTGCCAGATGCCCGTCGTTGGTTTGGCACGTAAAACCCCCAAATTTGACGTTGATTACTTCGGGTTACTTTAGAAGCAATGTACCTGAAATTGTTCTAAGGGGTTTCTCTGCACAAGCTGTCGTGAGGTTGACGCAAACTTGAGCACCGGCGACAGTTTTGAAAGCTGACGGAATCACGTGGTCTTGTCGCAACAACGACGACTCGTTCGACACTTTGGCAGAGCTGATGGATCTAGCCTTTGTACGTGTTTGGGGTTTGGAAAGCTTGCGGCATGATAGAGGCATCGCTGCCGACTGCGTGCTTGCGGTGGTGATATTGAAGGTGGACGGGGTGGAGGCTTTCATGACCACGGCGGCCAAACCGGCGAGTACGGCGAGCTTGAAGAGCACGGCTGCTGCAAGCACCAACTGCACACCTTGTCACAGTCTCTAGAGGAACAGTTCTTGGAGCAGAACATCGTCACAGTGGGAGCGTCATTCAACGCTCCCACTGTGAAATGCATTCATCTCCGAGTTCCTCTGCTGAGAGTAGTTACTGCTAGCTGGAAAGTTCGGAAGCTTCGGTCTTTGCAACAGAAGCGCCTTCATTTCGGCGAAGGGAATCGTGCGTCAAGGGTTGGAAGAACGTGGCATACTTCATCGTCTGTGTTTGCAAAGAGTTTGGAGACAACGTCGCGGAACGTCCGACCCAGGCTTGCAATGCCTGCCAGGTGGAACTGCAAATCTGCATGAAAAAAACGGACGTCGCGCGTTGCGGACACTGTACGGCAGGAGCCGAACCGCAACGGCCACGATTGGAGCTGGTGTCGAGGCCAGAGGTTGGCTTTCCATACTTGACGAATTGTCGGAATCACCGCCGCTTCAGGGGTTAAAGAACCAAGCGTAACGCATCGGTTGGTATTCTTTGTGTTCTCTTTTTCTCGTGGCGCATTTGTATTAGGCGCGCATAGAACATGAACATTTATTTCATTTATCTGTCCAAGAATGCTTACTGTGGCTCAACCACCACAGTGCAAATCATGTGCCATGCCGCGGAGACGACCCGCATTGGCCGAACGACACTCGCAAAGCCGCGGAAATGTAAAAACATAAAGTTATACTTATGGGAACCTCCTTGCTGCTAGCCGTATCGGAGAATGGCAGTTCGCACTGATTCAACAACGCATAGACATTTAATGACCGTTATTGCCAGCGCCACACCGCATGCGCTGCGACGGCCTTTTATCAGCGGCATTGCGCCGCTCGCGTGGCAAAATGCCCTTGGCCCCTTCGGGGTTGAAATGACCAGTGACGACGTGGCAGGCGGGCAAACATGCCTAACGCTTTGGATCCCAAAATTGACCACACATCTCACCCTTTTCGGAAAAGGAAGTCGAGAAGACTTAGGAGGTTTTGGGGGGCCTCCTTCCGGGTCGGCAGGGGTCTTCGCAGATGGGCGAGCACGGGTCCTACCTTAACACTTCCGGACGGCACTGATGCGGCTGTGTTTGGTCTGATGATGAAAAAATTGTTGCCGCCGGCCCGCCGCGTGTCCGTTACAAGGCCATGCAAATTAAAAAAAAAAAAAGAAAACACAAGAGGCCATGGCGCAGCATGAATAAGTGGCCGCTCCCCAGAACGACGCCTGCACAACTGCGCATACTGGAGCACGGCTACTTTCTCTCCTCCCCCAAAAACCGAAGAGGGCAAGGATGTAATAAACTAAGAGCTCGTGCATTAGGGGTTAAAGGCGCAAACAAATGACGGACGAGTAGGGGAGACACACACCAAAGAGCGGATTTGGGCTGGTTGTCTCAACGTGTTTAGATTTAAAAGGAATCAAAAAGACACGCTCCATTTTTAGCGCTTTTAACCCCTACACGTGTTCAACCAACTAGCCCATAAAAAAGACACGCTCTATTTTTAGCGCTTTTAACCCCTACACGTTTTCAACCAACTAGCCCAAATTCAAACATTTCTACGTGTTCCTTTCGTCGTCTTCACCACCGTCGCAGGTTATATCGTGGCAGAGACGGTATCGAATCTCCAAAGAGGTGATCCGGATCGATGCCATCTGGAACATGCGACGCGTCAACCTCCTCGGGCTCATGGAAAGCATTTAGATCGGCGGCATGAATGAACCCGCACACTCCACCAACTTCGCTATTAACTAGCTTATAAAACAGGTTGGAGAGTTTCTTCCTAACATGGTAGGTTCCCTCCCATCTCATTGCTGAAGATGCCCTGAAGCCTTTAGCAGCATTTCTCAGAGCATAAGTTCGTCTCAACAAAAGATCTCCCACCTTGCACTGCAGCTTTTGCATTCTCTTGTACATCTTCGCGTGATAAGTCTCGTGGCTTTGACGCACTCTCGAGCTTCCCGTAAGACCTCCGTGTAACGCTTTTCGAGATTTTCTGTGAAATTCGTTGTGGTGCGCTGCATGCTTGCTGGGTCTGTGCAACGGAGACCAATTCCAAGGGGAAACGCGAGCTCTTTCGCTAATTTAAGTTAAGGTAGGGAATGCCATTTTCGCCAATTCTGCGTCTTAGTCATTTTGTCGCTCTGTATACGCTACTAGCATCAGCTTCAGGTTACGGTTTACTATTTCCACGATATTCGCCAGTAGATTGTGCAACAGCGTCCGTTTGTACCGTTTTCCTAGTGCCTTACACGCATTCACGAACACCTTACTAACAAAATAAGAAGCGTTTTCTGTAATCAGCTTTGCGGCAAAGGCAAAGCGCGCGAACGTCTGAATAAGACAATCTAAAATATTCTAGAGTCCAGCTTGCATAAAGGAAGCAGTTCGGCTCAGTTTGTGAAGTGGTTAGTCACTAGTAGAAAACACTGGTTGCCACGTGAACTACGAGAAAAGGGACCGATAACGTCAAAGGCAAAACACACCCAGGGGTACTTGCTTTTGACCGACCGCATTAAACCTGATCGCTGACCACCTCGTTGTTTCGCTGCCTTCGTACATACCGTGCAGATTCGTGTGTACCTTATTACATCCTGCTTCATGCCTGTCCACGTTGCGATTAGGGATAACTTTTCGTAATTTGCGCTCCATATGCTGTGGCCTGCCAAGACGGGATCGTGCATATATTGCCGCGCTCGCAGCTTGCCAAGTAGGCTGCGCGCGCGTGGCCTAACGGTTATAGCGCCTGCCTCCCACGCGAAAAGCCAGGGTTCGATTCCTGGCCGCGGTGACGCCTTTTTGTTGACATCTAATGTAATGTTCTGGTAAATTCGAGAACTGTGTTGGTTGTTCGAGTTTAGAAAGTTCTACACGCCGAACCTTCTACGCCGATTCTTCCAGAACGCTCCGCGTGTACATAAGAGGCTCCGCGTGG
This sequence comes from Ixodes persulcatus, assembly GCA_013358835.2. Taxonomy (NCBI): domain Eukaryota; kingdom Metazoa; phylum Arthropoda; class Arachnida; order Ixodida; family Ixodidae; genus Ixodes; species Ixodes persulcatus. The sequence continues at coordinate 31,735 of JABSTQ010002946.1, forward strand.
CGAGCCGCAGTCAGTTTCGCCTCAGCGTTCGACTCTGCTTCCACGCCGACTTCGACGCTCGCAACGCTCTGTTTTCTTCTGTTCGCTTTTATTTTTGGGCACATGTTCGCCCCATTAAACGTTTAGTTTTTTTCAGTTATTTTCGCCTCATCAATTGTCATTCGTGACAATATCTTATAAACACCTGACGCAGTTTACGAAGTATTACAGTCAGGAATGGCTGGCCGCAGGACTCATCGTACGCCTGGGGGATGCACCGCAGCAGAACGCCGTCGTTGCTCAGCAAGTATGCGTCAAGTTTCTCGGACTCCCGGCGTCGGCTCCGCTCTTTTCTGCTAGCTTGTATAACACATCCTAACGAAGTACATTGGACAGCTGAGCTGCCCGGAGCCTTTTTCTGGTCACCAGGGTTTGCCACCGGGAATCAAATGTGATGGGAGCCGCATTGACCTGTGCCACCAAGACGGAATCCACCTGCATCTTCTGCCAGAAAACTGTAGCACGGAACAACACATCTCCATGCGAATCAGCTATTTCACGCTTGCACTAGATTGTGCACTTGCAGCGATGGAGCGAAAGGGCCCATCGAGTGAGTGGTCCTGCAGGGTTTTGAAGCCCTTTGAGCAACGAGAGAGCCATATTGTCAGTCTAAATGCAAGGCGACGTGATGTGAAGGTAGATGTCAAACTTCTTAAGCGCCCAAATATCCACCTGACACTTTTTTTATTCTTTTTTTTCTTTTATTGGGGGGGGGGGGGGCTTGTTGAGTTGTTGCACTACCGCAACGGCTATCATATCAGTGCCGAAAGCTACGGGACTAGGAACGCTGTAATGTTCCTGCAGAAGAACTTCTTCCATTAAGTAATTGCTTTCGTCGGTCTTCAAGATGTAAGGACGATTCAAGCCGGCAGACTTAGACAAGCGTTTTCGGTAACAGCCCTTGAAAGACACGCAAATTCGGTTTGCTGTTGTTAAAAAAATACATTTTTTTTTCTGCAAGGCATTTTGTTTAAAGTTTCGTTATCTCGGGGCATTGCAGAATAAAATCTCCATAGGACGCAATAATCTGGAGGTATCTTCGTAAGCTTTTGACGTCGTTGGGGGGTGGGTGCTCCGTTATTGCGCGCAAATTGTCTTAGTTCTGGCGCAGCGTACCTTTCTGTCCAACAAAGCCAATAAGGTTAAACACAAGTGAGACCAACTGAACTTTATCTGGATAAATCGTAAGGCCCGCCTGAGGGATTTTTTCGAGTATGACGTGAAGGTGCAAATGGTACTCATTGAATGCTCGTGAAATCACACAACCTCATCCATGAACGTGATCGCAAGCTCGTACTTTGCGTCGCCAAGGAAAACATTCATTAGGTGTTGAAAGCCGGTGAGAGGGTTGAACAAACCAAAGCGAAGGCGAGTGACTTGAAACAATTTCCTCTGGGAAATGAATACAAATGTACACATCGGCCGGGTGAACTAAAATTTTAAAGAAATCAGCGGCTGCAGTCAAAGGTTGTGAAAACAGTGGGCTTCCAAGGGCATACATAACTAGAAAAATGCTGGAAAGCGGGAAACTTTCTCTGACTGACACTTCGTTTAGGCACCTGCAATAAGCACAAAACATTGCTGTGCCGTCGTCCTTTGGAGCAAGGACCCCCGGCGAATACCACGGGCTTTTTTTACTCATGTACGGCGCCTGTGTTGATCATATTCATGTTCGCCGTATCAGGAAGTTCCTGCTTCTGGGCACTTACGCCTCTTGCATTGCACCTCCAGAGGAGTGCATCCTTCATTTTGATTCGTTGCCGTAGGAGATCGGATTTCTAGGCCATTCCGTGAACAACGTCGAGAAGGGTTCCAGCTGGTGCAGGAGCTGCTGTTTCTGGAAACTGCTACCGGGACACTCTTACACCGCCTGGATGACACTGCCTGGGAGCAAAAATTCTCATCGCTCAAAGTCCTACGGAGTCGCGTCCCCAAAAAATGCAGTCCTCTCATCTGGTAAATGGCGTTAGCACCATCTTGGTTTTGAACCGCTAGGCAGTTCGAGCAAAGTACAGTACAATATCGAAAAACAGAACCTGAAGGGACCAGGAAAATCTGTTCCATTTATCAGGAGTTTTATTTACTGAGAGTATGTAGTGTAGGTACACTCAAAATGTTGAATGCCAGCTTGAATGCTGTTTCCACAAGTGCACAATTTGTAATCACCAGCAAGTTACTGTAGAAGGCAAAATAATGACAAAAACTCCAAATTGCTGCTTTTGTATATTCGCACAAACCGTGTAAAAACGTTGAAGCAATCTTCGTGTTCTCCAATTCCCTCGTTCCCTGCTCTCCAGGGTGTCTCTGAAAATATTCACTCACTGAGTAGGAAAAAACAAGGAGATCTTGGTTTGCACTCCGCACTTTTTCCGCAGCTTTTCTTTGTCGTGAAGAATTCTTGTTAGGCTACTTTTGGGAATGGCATACTTCGTTGCAAGCGACGTTTTCGGGAAGCAACCGCTATCGAAATCATTAATGACTTCGATCTTTTTTTCTAACGTGAGTGCACGGTGTTGTCGCTTCGTGGCCGCCATCGCGGAAATTAGGACACTAGGCCTAACATGCGAGCAGAAGCCTTGTTGAGCCAAGCTTACCCAACATAGCCACCTATGCGTAAAAAATGAAAAAAAAACAAAAAAAAAACATGCGCACATGCTAGTTTTGGGCAATAAAGCTAATAAATATTAAGAACATTTTTAATACTGTTTTATTACTCAAGAGTTATTTTTCTTTTCTGCGATAGCGAAAAATATGTCGGCGACATAGTTTCGTTTTCAGTTCCGTTTACCCGGAGGCGCGATAATTTGAGTTCCGATTAACGGGAATATTTTTACGTTGCATGAATACAAAACCAAACTACTCCACGATAATTGTTTCGTTTATGCGAAAATTCTGTTTAAGTGATTTCCGTTTATCGAGATTCTACTATAATGTAATTCCCACCGATACGACGAATCTCGACAGAGGATAAGGGTACCGGTAATCCTGGCATATAAAGAAAGTGTTGATTTCGTTTCTTGCTGGAGAAAAAACAATCACACTCTTAAGGTGCCCGCAGCTGGTAGTACAGATACTAACGCTACTTGCAATTTCACACCTGCTGTTCAGAACTTGATATTTTTTCCTTTTGAAAAATTCAAATACTGCATATCAAAGAAGTAATATGTTTCCACCGGTGTTTAGGAGTGTGGCGATCGGAGCGCCAAGCACAGTAACTGTCATACGCCGCTCGATCGACTTAGTTGGGAGAGCAGCTCTACGTACGGCGTGAACGAATGTTAGCGATTTTCCTTCCTCTGGTGTTGTTGCTGTCCGGGGGCGCTGGCAAGCGCTTCTGGGCGATCGGTCATCCAGGGCAGCCATTTATGGTATTAGGAAGTCCAGACCATCTTCGGTCTCTAAAGTGCCTCCCCAGCCTGTACACCCGCCGGTCCATTTGAAGGGAACTGCGTTATGATTCAGCGGAAAAGCAGACGTACCCAACATCTCATGACCGAGGCAGCCATCAACGGGCCACCCGCCGTCCGCTCAAATGGCGAAGGCGCCGAGCATTTCACGTCCCAGACAGTACTGCGGGCATCCCGAGATCTACTGGAGCAGAGGACGCATCGGGATTCTCATAACCATGAGAATCCGGGGTTTTCAACGACATTCCTCAGTTCGCCCGAATGGCGCAGGCGCTGAGTTCCTCATGAGCGAGACCGTACGCAGATGGCCTCCCGAGATTCACCGCTAATGAGGAAACGTCAGGGTTCTCATGCTGGTGCGGATCCGGGGCCGCAAATGACCTTCCGCAGTCCGCCCCAATGGCAGACGCGACGAGTACCTCATGTCCGAGACCGTACTCAGCGGGCCTTCCGATATTCACCGCGAGCGAGGAAGCAGTGGCCCTCCTGAGATCCGCCGGAATAGGGGACGTGCCGGTGTTCCATAATCCTCAGCACGCGGAGCCACAAAGGGCCTCTGCAGTGCGGACAGTGCTATCCTCCGGGCGGCCCGAAGGAGACTGCAATGGCTGGAGCCTGAGGACCGTGGTTTCCGCGCTGCCGGCGGATAGCAAACGTATACCACCGTCGGCTCTCGCAGTTTCCCTGCATTCAAATTCGGGGCCGTTCGTCGCAGTCCCGTGGCATGAGTCCTCATTGGCCGCACAGTGTACACCTGAGCCATATCTGGTTCCGATCATCTTTACGGGTCCTGTTAGAAGAGGGATGTTATCTCCCCTTATATTTCATATCTCTCACGAGTACTCGCTGTGGGTTGTGAGAACGCTTCCGCTAAGATATTCAGCATCGGCGCTCTCTTGCCGGAAGCGTTCTCGACATTTTTATGCGCGAGATTTAATGGCTCGGGAAGCGGCGTAGTCGACCGATTCGTAAGACTCACTGTGCCTTCCATACACCAGTTGTTGATAAGACCAAACAAAGGGTGGTTTCAAGGCAGTGCTTTTTGGTGTGCGAGGCCGGTACCAAAGTTCAGGAAGGACGCCGGCTTGAATCGTCGACGCAGCTTCTGCCATCTCGTCCAGATCACTAAATCTACGCCTCCTGTGTTGTGGGTGGAATCATTGGTAGCTCTGACGGATTACCCGTGCTACGTTTTGTGCATCTGGGACCGCCGCGTCAGCAAAAAATCATACAGTCCCTCGAAGGCCCTTACGAACTCTTAATCGACTCCTGTGGGTGTTGTTTGTGGACACGATGATCGTCGTGCATCTAGGTTTTTTAATCCGACCGCAAGAACTTCGCTCTCAGCCGCGAAAGAAAATCCGCCAAACTCGAGAAACTTGTTTGTCTCTTTCTCCAAAGCGCTGCGCTCTCAGTCATTGCGACCGGCAAAAGATGAGTGAGCGCGGTTTCATCGTCAATTCCCGACGCAGCTCGCTAGGCCCGCAGTTCCGCGACGAAGATCGCAACTGACTTCCGCTTTTCTTACCCCGAAAGGCCGGAGCGTTAGTGAGTGCCGCTGGTAATCATTGAGGGGCAGGGCTCCAACAGGAGCGGAGCTGGAGCGCGTCATCGGCTCCCGTTTTAACTGGAGAAGCATCACCATTGCAAATGTTAGTTCTGCTAGACCCTCCTCCGCTGATGTGCCTGCCGGGACTGACACTGCAGACTTAGCGTCTGATTTCTTGTCGCTGCCTAAGTTTTTCCGAGAGTGCGCCGACTGTCCAATCGACTGCATCGCTTACGTTTGTGTCGGCTTTCTTCGTAGATGATATTCTGTAATAGGGAGCGGTTTCGAAGGTCGAAGAAGGTGAGACTTGCGTAAATTCGGAAACAAACGCCCCGCAAATGGGGGACAACTTAGAAACGCAAAAATGACTATATACAGGATGTCTAAAAAATAGCGGCCAGCCTCTTTAATTCGACCAATGAATTCGGTTTCTTGACCTATCGCGCTACGATTTTTCGCAGCGTTGCACACAGGCGGAGCATTTTTTCTATAAAATTTCCAAGCCGCGAACTTACCTAAGGAAACTGTAAAAAAAAAAAAAAAGAAAAAAAAAGACTTAACTCCAATCGAAACCCAGCGAAGCCACCGGTCTTCAAACAATAGGGCACCATTGTGCGTGGGAGAAAATAGATGCCGCAAGCTGTCGCAAATCTAACTGCCGCCAACGAAAGTGAATATGTCGCTGAGAGCCGGCGTCATTAGAAAACGGTCTTTTCGACTCCAAAGCGGTGCAAGCTTCTTCGATGGCAGGTGCCAATGCATGATTTTATCATCCTTACTAATATAACACATTGGTAGTACATATAATTGATTAATACAATTATTTGTCGGGTAATTTTGACCGTTTCCTTTTTTTTGTCGGTGTACTTATGCCGTCAGATTTTCTTTACCTTGTATTTACCGCGCATTTTTTTTTTTTTTGATCTGCGACTGCCGACGCCTGCGGAACGCGCGCCGCTTGAGTCGAAAATATTGTCTGCTAATGATGCCGGCTCTATACGCCGTATGCTCCTTCGTGGCCGGCAGTTGACGTCACCTCTGCTTGCGCCATCTCTTGTCTCCCGTGCCAAACGGCAGCTTATTGCTTGAAGACCGGTAGGTTCGCTGCGTTCCCAAAGGAGTTAATACTTTTGTTTTCTTTTTTACTTTCTCCTAAAATAAGTTCGCTCTTTGCAAATTTTATAAAAAAAACATGCACCACCTTTGGGCAATGCTGTAAAAAAGTGTAGCACGATAGGTAAAAAAAAATGTGTTTTTTTTTTGCGGTCGATTTAAAGATCCTGGCGGCTATTTGAAACACCCTGTATCAAGCATAAACAAACGCGCATCGAGGTCATCCTCTTGGACGAGTAGCAATGTACTTCCGGGTTCCAGTGTGAGCATTCCCTTGCTGCTACCCGCCTCAGAGAATGGCGCAATGGACTGGGTCAACATGACCGCTATCACCGACACCACTATACCCAAAACCCCCGTGCGTATACTGCGACGGCTTCGTATCAGTGGCGGAGCGTCGCTCGCGTGGCCAATAGCCCTTGTTCCGCTAGAGGTGGAAGTATCCACTGACAATGTGACAAACGGGCAACTGGGCCAACGCTTTGAAACCTGGGCTCTCAGCTCTTTCTCAAGGCTGATCGGACGTGTTTTTTTAAGCTCTCCGAATTGCCGAACGTATGGTTCGTTCATTTTTTTCTTTTGCTTTCCGCTTTTGATCAAGTGTGCATGACACAGTAAACGGAGATAAGTAACGTTAGGGAAAATGGGCTAAAATTATTTATATTTCTTTTTTTTCGATATGACGTGACAGGGTTTTGTTTTAATAGCGGGATATTTGTCTGCGTTAAGGCCGGTTCAGACACTTGCGTTTGACTGCGTTCCAGTGCGGAACGGCATGCTTGCGGTCGACTGCAGAAGCGGGTCGCCTAGCAACCGACGACGCTTGGTGCTCCGCAACGCACCGCAACAGAGTTGGGCCAGGCTCAACTTTCCAGTGCGGAGGGGCATGCGGTAGGTTGCGGTGGACCAATCACAACTCGCGAGAAAAAGAACGCTCAAGCGCATGCGCGGCGCTGGGAACTACATCCGGTTTGTCCCGCTTTTCCGGTCGGGTTCGTCTGCTGCGCCGGTGACGGTCGTGTGTTCCACAGTAGTCGAGTCGAGATCAAGCATACCCTGCAGGATGGAATCAAGAGGAGCCCAGCGAAAGCCAGGGGAGCCCATGGTGAGCGACCAGGAGGCGCTTATTATGCACGTCGAATCGCACCCCTGGCTCTACGACACGAGCCGGTCAGACTACCGCGACAGTGCTAAAAGAGAACGCGTGGGCATATATCGCGCAACAAATGAGTAAGGTGCATTTGTTCAATATAGACGTCTGAAACCATAGCGTCCCATCTTTTGCCTCATGCGTGCATGCACGTGACGGTAGGTTTGGCTAACGCCCCTCTTAAGGTTTGGCAGGCAATTGCAAGGCACGTGCTTTATCACACTAGCAAAGAAATAGCGGCGCCAAGACGCCCTGCTTCCAAGCATCAAGGGGAACCTAGGTACACGAGCTTCACGTGCTGGCGTCGGTATTTTTTTTTCAAGCAAAATCAAACAAATAGCACTCTGCACGTGCGTTTGCCTACGCTTTGTTATTGATAATTTACTTAGAATATAATATACAGTGAATGCAACGAGCTCGAGTATGACTTAGAGCGGTAAACCGCAACCCAGGGCCTGCAGAGGAAATGGCACCCCCCCCCCCCCCGGTTGCTGCCATCTTGCCCGTTTGCCACATTAGTGATCGCGTGACGTCAAGATGGCTGCGCCCAGAGGTGGGCCAGATCAGACTGGCCAGATCACGGTAAGCAACGCGGCCAGAGCAGCCCTCTGGGGATGCGTTCGAATCTTACTCGCATGGATCCGCGTTACTCCGGTGGGTCATGTCACGTGACAAGACTGATAGAGTAACTGGACGCGGGTAGGTTTTCGAACTCCAAGATACAGAATATTTACCCTAGAGTGAGATCCGTAATCTTGCCGTAATCTGGCCAATCTGATCTGGAGCACCTATGGACGCAGCCGTCTTAAAGTCACGTGATCACTAATGTGGCAAACGGTCAAGATGGGGGCAACCAGGGGGGTGCCATTTTTGGACGCTGGTTTACCGCTCTAAGTTTACTCAAGCTCGTTGAGTGAATGCGAGCGCGTGTACCGCGTGCCTTACCGGCGTTGACTTTCCTTTCATTGATCGAAGGGCCAGCCTGAATTAGCGCGAACAGAAACGTTACTTGATGCAGGCACCCAGCTTTTATTATGCATTGTTCTAATACAGCCACGTGATGAGCGCGCGTGAAGGTATTAGAGCCCATAAAACCTCCAGGCTACTATTACCTACCACAGGTGCACTAGCTGTGAGCGCAAACATATATGGTCAAGGCGCCGCTGATAAGTCCCGCTTGACGGAAAACTAATGCACACATATCTATTGAGTAAATCAATACCTTGCTTTGTTTTCCGAATGACCTTAGTGGAAGCGAGTAATTATTCCTTTCATTTTGCTGGTGCCGCCTTGATGAGGCTTCTAATGTCAGGCGTCATATAGGCAGAGTGCAGGCGCAGGTGGCGGTTGATTTGCGACAGGTACGCCAAGGAGTCCAAAGCTGCGAAAGGCGAAAGTGGTGCCGGCCGGGAAGACGTGACGCAGCCGACGTGGGCACTGTACAAGTTCTTTGGATTTTTGGATGGAAAAATTCACCGCAGAAAGTAGGGACAAACTTTTGCCCACACACTTCAAATTGTGACCATGTTTGCGATTGTAATGATTAATCTGGTGGTAGGTCCATGGTTCGTGCACCTGCGTCGAGGGCCTCGAACACTGGCCAGACCAACGAGCCAAGTCCAGGTGAAGGCTCCACAGCGTGAGGCAAGTTTTTATCAGTGATGGTACCTGTACAGAATCTGACGAGTTGAAAGCTTCATTATATTTCTCCGTTTAAAAAGAACTATGCTTAGAGGTGCATTGCTTTCATTCTTAAACTTTTTGCGCCTCCCTCAATAAGCAGTAATCCTGATGGGGGTCTACAATAGAAAAGGAACCCCTGTCGCAGAAGGCCAGCCTGGGACGCCTGAAGCAGGAATGGAAGACGTATACTGTGGCATGAAATCATATATTTTATTGAACAATTCCCGTTGATAAGCATGTTTGTATACATGCTAATTGGCCCGCTTTACTCCTATTACTGTTGCCAAAAACCGACTTGGTATGCTTCGTGGCGAGTTTAGCCCCATAACCATTTTTTTCAACTTCTGACCCACAGCATCCTTCTTTCTTTATTTCTTTTTTTTTTGTGGGGAAGATCTTTTTGCTTTTAGAATCAAATTTTCAGCCTCAAAGAAAAAGGGATCAAAACTAAACCAAAGAACCTACACTTTCCCTTGTTGGCAGAGTCGCAAACTAAGCCATGTGCGAGCCTGGGCCATCCACGACGGTCCAGTGGTAAACTAGGAAGGGAGACGAGCTACACTCGTCTTGAACGGGCTGGGGATGGCTCCACGTTTACGAGTGAGGCTCATCCAAAATAGTTATGGGATTAAAAAAAAAGTTTGTGATTGGCATGTGTTACAATACATGTGCTTCGGAGATTACTCACAGGCTCCTAGACACTGAAGCTGGATTGCTGTCCTGACCTGCTTCCATTGCTTCGGTCCAGTTGATAAATCAAACCTATTTGCAAAAATTTCATAAAAGCTGCTGTCCTGTAGTGTGCAGCGCTGTTTGGAGTTTCTGTTTCTGTGTTCCATGCAAGCAATTTCCTCGACAGGATTGTGACAACCTCGAGCCCTCGGCTACATGTCCCATGCTGGTGCACTTGGAGGAGAGGGGCGATTCACCGAATGCGGCGCAGCTGACCCCACCCCTCCAAGGCCCAGCAGGATCACACGAGGATCTTCTGCCTCAGGCAGGTCTTTCGTGTCAAGCGAATGGAGCAGCGCCTGCTGCTACGAAGACGCCCGCGTCTCCTCAAGGGCCAAGACCACCGCCTCCCAAGCGGCGTGCCAGGTATAGTGCCCAGCACATCCGGACGCGAGAGGAATCTGAGCTCCTGTAGGTACTCGGACAAACTTCGAGCGCAATGGCAAATTCGTGCACAAGGCCACACATGGACAGCAGTAATCTCGCAATCATGGCATTTGCACTAAGCATCAGCCACGAATTAGCATTGGTGCCTCAGCACCTGCAGGTTTCAGCAAAGTTTGAAATACATAAAATAATTTATAAATTTCAGCAACAAGGTCACTTGGACGAGTGTGAACAGTAGGTTAGAAACTGTATAGGTTAACAATTTTTTTTTCATTTGAGTCTTTTATGTTTGTTGGCAATTTCAAATAGCATTTACTTTTGGCAAAGTCATGAAAAAATACCTGCTGCCAACCTGTGGCTTCATTTCACCTTCATTCTATAACCTTTAGTTACATTCATACTTGACAATAAAAGCCTTAACTATTACCTCAAAGTTTTGGAAGAAAACAACAGGAGTGACACTTCTAATAGGGTATTATGCGCACAGGCACAAAACAAAGTTTTCTGTTAGTGTCATAAGACCGCACTTTTCAATACAATAAAAAAACGTGAAAGTAAACAAACACCAGCTCAGGATTAAAATGGTTACTCTGCTAGCAAGAACTAAAGATGTTTGACTCACGCAAACAGCACCCTTCTTTTTATTTGGCATGCTTTTATCTGTCGAGATAGTTGTTCCTTGTGTCCGAGTAGCACACCAATATCATCAAAATGTGGTTAACAGCAACAACTACCTCTAACGGCAAATGTGGCTTTAACGACACTGTTCAGACACACGGACCGACTCTCTCAATATATAAAATAAGCATACGAAACAAACGAGGTTCCCTTTCGCGTGGCCTAAACATTTTAGTAATACCCGTGTCAGACGGCGTTCTAAAGATCCTTTTCACTAAGCTCCTTTATGAAATCGGTGAACCAGCGCAAGCCGTAGGGCGCGTGCGCACTCAACATTGCGAGCAGATTAGCTGATTTTATAAAAGGGCCTAGTGAAAAGGATTTTTAGAACGCCGTCTGACACCTAGCCTGCGTTTACTTCCAACCTGCGTCATTTTATAAGAGAATATGGTCTAGACATTTTATTACAAAACGTTGTTCTTTGCCTATGCACATCATTCCTGAGCAGAAGTGAAGGTTTTGTTGCTTTTTTAACAAATGAAACCTTCAGTTAATCATTTACCTGGTTTGTCCACTCACTACTTTGTGCATGATTTACACTGTTCTCACAAGAATTTGTACTAACTGGATGCTCCCTAAGTATATGTTAGGCATATTTTAAGAGGAATAGAAAGGACAAATTCAAAGGTGTTTGTGAAAAAAAGTTATTTGTGTTTTGTTTTTTATGAGCGCTCGTTAAGTTACAACTTGTGTTTCAGAAGTCTTCTGTCCAGGTGCCTAATATGTTGGCAGGTTTGAACACAGCTAAGGTGCGTGCAACATGACAAAGGCTTATTTTGGACAAGCAAGACACCACTGATATAAAAGTGTGGAATATGTTAAGCGCAGGTTTTTGAATATGTTTGCATTGTTCAACAGCAAAGCATTATTTAGAGTTGCATCATTTTACTGTGATAAATACTGTGACATTGTGTACTCTACATGTGCCTCGAATAAATTACCTGCACTGTACTGCTCCAAAGGAATCGCAAGTTATCTCTGTGCAAGTTTATTTCCTACAATTTCACAAGCCAAATATAGACAGGCAAATCCAAAAACATTTCAAAAAGAAAACAGATTACACAAAACCAGGGCTGAAACACACTCAAATCTCTGTTCTGATTTCCTTCCAAAGGTTTTGTGAATGCCACTCACAAATACACATTACAGTCCCAACAATCTACCTACCGTATTTACTCGCAATGAACAGGGTTGTTTTCCCGAAAAATTTACACATATTTGGGGGCACCGTTCCTTACACGGGGTAAAATTTTTCATTTACACACTTTGTTAAAATGTCATTTTAGGTGCCAAATGACATGGCAGGATACTGTGGCACATCTTCACTGATGGAGGCACACCCATGGCTGGTCATGAGTGCACCACAGTATCCGTGCTCTTTTAATTGCAAACCTTTTTTAGGCGGTTTTAGCACGTCTTTTGCCGTAGAGAAAGCGCCCTACGAAGATCACTCGGCACGGAGAGCGACACGACCGTTCTTAGGCCTAACCACTTTCACAATATCACAGTCCGAAAGTGGATCACAGACGATGGCGTGTTTGTTGACATCAGTGCATCAGATAGACGAAGCATGTCCGGGGCTGGGCAATTCCTCGACCCCAGCATCACTAGGCATGCGCGCTCCTCGGTTTCACGGTTGATCACTTCCGAAACCACGCAATTGCAGCGAATACGAGAGCGGCTTGGCTTTGGTTAACTTGGCCTGGCCTCTTGGCGGCAAAAAGAAATTGGAAGGCTTTGGTGGATAGCCGGCTAAGTCAGACGCAGTTCAAGACTTGTGGAGCCGAAAATTAAAAATGCGCTCATTACACGAGAAAAAAAAGTCCGAAGATTATTTCCTGTTGTGGAGTATGGAGTAAATACGGTATAGTCTGTGACAGGCGATGAACGAAGTGGAAGCTCCTCCCACCTCTTCCCACTTTAGTAGAGCGAACGGTGGAGAGGAGGTCGCCTCCTCTCCAGCGTTTGCTCTGCAAAAGTGGAAAGAGGTGGGAGGAGCTTCCGCTTCGTTCTTGACCTGTCACAGACTATAGTCAGGCATCCTAGGCATTAGGTGCTGCCGGTGCCGCTTTCCTCAGCACCACATTGTATTGCCATGGGACCTCGCCACACCGGCTGCAGAAGTGCTTCATGAACTTCTCTCGGACACTTTTGGCAACTGTCGCATGCATGTTGGAGCTGACACGCCCCACATCCGATAGAGCAGTGCCGTCGGCACACTCAACCCGCCAGCGGCCGTTGGTGGTCTGGCCCGGGTGACCTTCCTTGTCAGTGTCAACGTACCCAGCAGGGAAGTAGAGGCGCTCCCCCCGCTCACTCTCGTCTGATGCCCTGAGATAGTTGTAGAGGCTGACACATGCCCAGATAACGGCTTCCAAGGTCTTCGCGGACGCCTGGATTGGTTGTCTGAATATGCGCCAAAGCGCCACAAGTATCCCAAAGGTATTCTCGATGACGCGCCTAGCTCGAGAGATCCTGTAGTTAAACAAATCCTGTGCTAACTTCAGGCCCTTACGAGGAAAGGGGCGCATCATATTAGTGAGCAGGTGAAACGCCTAGTCCCCCACGAACACAAATGGGAGCTTCGTCCTTGTGTCTGGCAAGTGCGCTGGCGGAGGCAGGCCCGCGGTGTCCAACTTAATCCGCTCGCCCATCTCAAAGTTGCGGAACACACCGCCATCGCTGTACCGCCCAGGGCTGCCCTACGTCCGCCAGGGTGAACTTGTAGCTCGCATCGCAGCAGGCCATCAGCACAATGCTGTGAGAGCCTTTGTAATTGAACGTGTAGGAGCCTGCACCCGGTAGAGCCTCAATTGCCACGTGCTTTCCATCCAGGGCCCCGACACAGTTCGGGAAGTTCCACAGAGCGTTGAAGCCTGCTGCGATGCGTTCCCAATGGGCAGTATTGGGTACCTAGAAAAATAGGAGTCCACAATAAATTTAATGGCACCAGCAGCTAATGATTAAGTTTTTAAAAGCCTCAAGCTGTGGAGCTGTATGACTGCATAATTTCTAGGAGCTTGGCTTTTCTGCTAGCTGTTGTTTAAACACTTAAAGAGCATAGGGTCGGCTATCGAGATCAAATGAGTGCGTTCCTCTGAAAGTTTCATGGTCAACCATTTGTATAAAAGCCGCAGCATATATTAAACATGCCCTCTGAATGTATCTGTAACCATGTCGCCAAAATATGATTCTTCTGGTGTGGATTGATGGGGAGCTCACGTCCCCACCAATGGTTTCTGCTCTCCTAACAAGGTATGATGTAACCTAACTCGGGACTGGGGCATGGAGGAAAAAAAAAACATAAACATAGAAGGAGAATAAAGGGGAAGACAACATCTTAAACTCAGCTAAATGAAGTGGTACTGTACTTGAGAAAAATTGAGACAGTTATGTTTTTATGTAATGCGAAATTGGAGCGCAGCTCTTAATGTGTTCCGATTTAAATAGGTATTTTTTTGTACCTGTAAATAATGCATAAGTACACACCAATTATTCAATATACACGAACTCATCTCTGTTACGTCACGGCGCGGTGGCGGCACGTGGGGCGCACTTCCGGTCTGGGGCTGTGGGTGGAAGCCGCCATGAGGCTCGTGCATTCCTGTGTAACTTTGGAAAAAACAGGACAAAAACCTGCCTTCCCGTCAAAACGCCGCTACTCGAGCTTTACCAAAAGAGTCGGGAAAGGTTTCATGAGTTTTCTGCCTGCTCGGTTCGTCCGAGAACGTGAACAGGGGCCGTGAAAAAGAAAAACAGACGCCGTCGGACCACGATTGTTTGGGCAGAAAGCACTTTGGATTGAATTCACAAATACTTGTGGTCATCAGGTTTATTTGTTTTGTTGCAACATGAACGCGGGAAAACAGTCAAGTTGCACGGACCACCTGCGGACTACGTTTAGTGCGTCATCACATTCAAACGGCCACTTCATCGTTCAAACTGTCGTCTGCTCAAACGTTTCTGCTTGTCGTCTGCTCGTTCGCGGCCCGTAGACCAAACGTTGACCCGGTAATTGCGATAAGAAGTGCAGACCTCAAAACATGTTTAAGTGTGAAGCTTGCTTTGGGTAAGTAGGCTCGGAGTAAACAGTAGATATAAGGAGATTTTGATAGTCGATCGTTACCATTGGCCATCACCGACTTTGTTATGCCTGATTCACTAGGTCAGATCCTGCTTGCGATTTTCAGTATCGATCGACATCTCAGCTACGGTTCAGGCTTTTGCAGCCCGAGCGACGTCATGACTGAAAATAGCGAGCAGAACCTCACCATGTGAATCAGGATTTAGCGTCCATTCTGTGGCGTCCACGCGGAGTTAATCGCCGCATGGTACATCATTCACGCCGTGTTTTGCGGTGTAATGAGCCTCGTTGATTTTGCTCAGCCCTATTGAAAATATTTCTAAAGGGCCCGTCAGCCTTGAAGGATTATGGGACCGCACAGGCCTTCAAAACCCTTCAAAAATACCCTACAGAAAAACCCTTCAGGGATACCCCATAGAAAAAGCCCTTTAGCCCCCACAGACCTTCAACCCGTCAACGCTTTAGACGCCCAAATGACTGTGAACCATACACAAAAATGCAGTTCAAAACATATTGAAAATTTATTGCAGACATTTAGTTGTACATGCATATTATAACTCAAAAAGGCGATAAAAAGCAACGTTTGTCCAAACCCGGCGCAAGGAGCGGTAGACGAAAGAGATATCAAATAGGGACAACTGACTTCTTTATCACAAAGAAAAATATCTTTCAAAGTACTCACGAGTCACAATGCCGCTGGGTATAATCCTGATGTTCGGTAGTTCAGCTAATCAAACCGAGCAAGTGCACCTAACGGACACATACACAGTCTCAGTAAGAACGTTTAGCGAAAACCACAAACTCGCAAGCAGCACTCGCCGCCGGTGCGAAATCCTCAGCACAGTCACGGTTTCGTCCATGATGACGTCGCGCCGCCGTCTTCAGCGTATTTTTCGCTTGCTGGATGCTTCTGAGGTCGAACGGACGAAGAGGCTCAAGGAACAAGTCCGGACAGCGGCCGTCATCCATCGTCTCAGGACCCACTTTGCCATAATCCCGGTGCACAGGCACAACATGCGGTGGGACGCTGACCCCGCCTGCCAGGCTTTGCAGCGAGTAAGCCGACACCGGCCACCATCTCCCTGAAGGCGGCCAAAGCCGAACTGGAGTTCACCTGCGTAACCAAGGAAGAAACTGCACGGATCAAAACAGATCAAGGGGCGAGCTCTCAAAGCCATGCTCACCTTTCTGGAAGAAGCAGGTCCGTTCCAGATATCCACAGCGGTAAGAACCAAACAACCGCTCACGAGTAGAAACAAAATGACTAGAGCGGCATCCTGGCGTCCTGGCTTCCTCACACCACCCTCTCCCCCAGGCACCAGGCACTGCAGCCAGCTGCAGCCCTGCACCCTCTCCCCATCGCCGTGCGGGGAGAGTCGCTGTTTGGCTTGTTTTTAGATGCGGAGCATCTCTTGCTCGGGTCTATGCAAGCTGCGCGCGTTCCCCATCACGTGACCGGGGCGGGGTCTGAGCGTATTTCCCCAAAGGAGGGAAAGGAGGAAAGTTTTCGGCGCGCGGGTCGCAGCGCCAGGCCAGGCCTTTCTAGTGGGGTGAGCTTTCCCCGCAACTCCGCGGCCGTCGTTTTTTTAATTTTTTATGGCATTTCCCGGCCGCTCGCGCAGCTCGCGTCCGTTGCAGCCTAGATCTCGCCGGCCAGCCCCGTCTCGACGAGGAAACCTGCAAGTGCTGTTAGGGCATTTTGCGCCGCCTTACCGTGCGGTCTGATTAGACTTTCAAAGTTACTCATGCTACATCAGTTCACCGCTGTTGACTCCACTCGCCTCAAAACGCCGCTCGGCCAACACTACTCGGCCGGCGCCTCGTCAATTCTCCACATGGGCGGTCGCCCTCAGTGGCCCCCTTGGCGACCGAACAGCCGGCAGTGACAGACAGGTCCAGGAGCCCACTCTTATTTGATAGAAGAGCAGTAATAAAAATAGGACCGTACACACCTACGATCGGCAATCTCCAAATACTGTAAACGACTAAATTTTCGCGAGGACCTAATTTTCGCGAATTTTGCGAATCGCTTACAGTTCGCGAAATATACGTCCCGCAAACAATTCGGGCAATATGTGAACGCTACGGAAGCCACACTCAATTCGCGAAAATTAGAACCCGCGAATAATTTCAAATTCTCAGCTTCGGCCCGATTCGTGAAAACTTGAGCCCGCGAAATTAAGTCGTTTACAGTACTTATTTTTTTCCCGTCGCGTACAATAAGCAGCTATGTTCTAATTCTCCGAAATGTGTTTTTTGCCACCTAAGCCGTTGCCCACAGACATCTCAAGATGCCTGAAGGTTTTCCCGACCCCATTAGAAAAGTTCTTGACAGGCTTTCAGACATTTCAAGGCATTGTAAAGGGCACTTCAGACATTTCAGGAGAGCCTTTGACGGGGCTAGAGAACCCACCAGGAAATATTGGTGCCCCCTTCAAACATCTCAGAAATTCCTGAAGTCCCCTTCACACCCTTTAAAAAAAATCCTGAAGTCCCATCAGAGCGACTTTCAATCGGTTTGTTTATGGGCGAGGGCGAGCTTTTTGCCCACACCCCCATCGCGCATACGCGGCGTCGGTAGCGTCCGCTAGGGGCGCTCCGGTTTGCTTGTAAACATGAGTTGGTGTATAGGTAATCGCGTGCCCTCTATAACACCTCCATACCTCTCTATGACCTCCTCCCCCTCTGTACCTTCCTTCAAGTGGGCACTGGGAATGCCAGAGCATACACACCAAGTGGCTTGTGAAGTTGGGTTACGCAACACGCTGGAGGAACTGAGAGACGCACAGATCACCGCGCCGGACTGAATGGCCAATGGCAGGTGGCTGCTTGGGAAGCTGAACCTGGAAGCTTATGGTAGCCGGGGCCCCTCCATTCAAGGACCTTCCTCGAGAAGTCGGAGCCAAGATCAAGATCAGCAGAATACCGAAAAGCACGCATCCAGAGGGAGTCGCAGAGAGAAGACCAAGATCCGAGGCCCTGGGGTGCACGTGGGATTGCAGGAGCGCAACCGTGTACATAGATGCGGCCCACGGACACGACAGAATCACAACGGCGGCCATCATGTCCTCGGACAGCGAGAAGACATTGAGTGCAGCGTTGGTGAAGAAGATCAAGTCTCCAAACCGCATTGAGATGGTGGCCACAGCTCTGCCCATGGCTTGGAACCCGAAAGTGACTGTGCTTACAGACTCTCAGCCAGCGCGTCGAAACTTTGAGGCGGGCTCGGTCGGACCCATAGCAGCAAGACTGGCTCGAAAGCACCCACCGGAGTTGGTACATGTTGTGTGGACGCCAGGCAACATAAGACGCAGGGGGAACGAGGCGGCTCACACCACGGCCCAAGGTTTACTTCCCAAACGGGCCTCCACCTCCCGCAGCGACGACGCTCACGACGAGGTATCATACTCCGAACGGCTAAATGCCACGCGACTCACCAGGTGGCGGTTCCCTCTTCCATATAAGAATCTCTCGAGAGAAGAACACCTTATACGAAAACTCTAGACGGATTCACTACCAACGCCAGACAGACTCAACGCGTGGTACCCCGTCGTCCAACCCGTCTCCCGCATGCACGCACTGCGGGTGCGAAGGAGGCAATGCGTATCTCATCGTGTGGGCCTGTCAGAAGATCCGAGGCCTCATTCACGAATCCGAAGACGGAACAATGGGAGGCAGCTTTACACAGCAAGGACTTCAGCCAACAGCTACTGCTGGCAACGAGAGTGGCGATAGCGTCCAAGGCCGGTAGAGCCCCGGAATAGGGCAGCCACCCATCGTTTCCCTTTTTCTCTATTCTTATTGGATTCGATAAGGGAGGTTTTTAACAACAACCACCACACCCGTCTATAGCTTAGTGTACAAATCGTCTCTTGGGAATGTTTACTGCACAACTAGGCTGGTGCACCATAGACGTAATGGGGCACAAAGGAAACAGATATTTTGGTGCTAGCACC
This sequence comes from Ixodes persulcatus, assembly GCA_013358835.2. Lineage (NCBI taxonomy): Eukaryota > Metazoa > Arthropoda > Arachnida > Ixodida > Ixodidae > Ixodes > Ixodes persulcatus. The sequence goes on from JABSTQ010002946.1 coordinate 50,513, forward strand.
GAACTATGCATGGGCATATAGAAAATAAAAGGAATATGCGAAGATCATAATTATAATTTGATCCGTAAGAGTTTGATGCCGCCACGCAAACAGCCAACTTTTATGGAGGGACGCCCATTGTAGTGACTCTCGTGTCAACTATTTGTCACATGACGGGTTATTCCTAACTTCTGGACCGGGCTTATACGCTAAGGTCAAGAGTCCATTCAGCTCTCCCAATTTACATTTACGCAAGCATTTGATCGCAGCTGAATAGCGGTGGCTAGCCATGCCACGGGCAAGATGCCTGGAAGATGGGGGGCCCCAGTGAAATTATGAAACGGCACAGTTGTCACAAAAACTGTGCGAAACAATCTTGACCTGTGCAGATTTCTTGAAAGGGCCTGTTCGGAACATGACAAATCTGATGTTTATACTGTGTCAACCAATACTGCACAAGTGCGATAA
>JABSTQ010002947.1:0-2500 GCA_013358835.2 Ixodes persulcatus
AAAGTGTTACTTCGGTATAATTCTATATTTAAAATAAAAGAAAAAAATTTACTTCCGCATACAAAAATAAAGAAAGAATACTAAAATTGTTTAGGTTAGTTATGTATTTCCGGGGACAAACCACTTCAGGTGAGCGGTGGCACCGCGCCGGACTGTAAGAGCTTCGATACTCTCGGTGTACGAATGAATCGTGGCAAGCCGAGATATTTTATCCTGCGCGAGGATACCGTTTGGTGATTCTCATATGGTGATCAGATAAAGATTATAAGCTATCACCAAGTAAAATGGTAGGTTAAATACCGCGAAAAAAACTGTGCTAAAGATGTCCCTGCACTCAAAACGAGCAGTCCTTGGGCATCAAATTTGGCAGTTTACACTAAGGCTTTCCTCGACCTACCCATTTAATAAAGTTTCTTCTAACCAGATCCGACTGTCCGTACTACATATATGTCACAGGTTCCTTCTGTTGATGACTAGGACAGCCGCCACGCGTGCCTAGTCTGTATGCCCAGAAAGGCGTGCACCGTCAGCCACTCTTGTTTTTTTTTTCTTGTTTTTTTTTTGTTGACGATACCGAACAAGCTTATTTTCGTCCAAATACGCAAGATGCACACAGTTTCTCATATAAAACGCTCACCATTGTCCTGGCCGTCTGAATTGCGTTTATTGAACGTTCTCTCAGGTTGTTCAGCGTGGCCTGGTGCTTCACAAGTCCGCCAACTCCGTCGCTGCATTTTCCCATGTCCAGATGCAGAAATTAAGTAACCACTGGGATTGTGGGCAATCATTATGTGCAAACTGGTGAAGCTGGTAGCGATTCTTAAAATGACTGGCGGCCCCGTCACTTACGTACGTCACGTGCAAGTATACCGCAACGTTGTCTTCAACCCACTCTTTCACTTTTTCTAGAGCCAAGCACGTGAGAGCGACGTCGTCACACAGGTCCTCACTGATGATAGCAACGCTGTTTGTAGATTTTCTTGTCGTCACTACACATGTAAATATCGTAACTTTTTTTTTTCTTCAGTGGTATGCATTAACTTTGTCAGGAAGCACGATGGTTCAGTCTTCAGCGAAGTCAAAATGAAAGACAAAGCTCTTGCGTTGCATGCAGCTGCTTTTCATCGTAGATCGCCTTACCTTGCGTTTGTCGGATATGGCTGTAAAGTATCCAACTTTCAACCGTTACTTTAACGACTTTTATAAAAATGTCAAGATCCAATGTTCTTTTTTTTTTTTTTTAAAGGTCGCCGGATTTTTATGTTGTAAGCACAATCTCTTCGTTTTCTTGAATATGAAGTTCCTCAAGTGTAAGACACTGGCCTATTGTTGTTAGTGGGTCGCACAGAAATTCTGAGTTCATTTCACCAGTGTTGAATGTTGAGCCTGTAACGTTCTTTACAGAGGCAATACAAAGGTAATAATTGGCGCAGCGCACACAAACGCACGCTTCCTGGTGTGGAATACATTTGACCCATCTAAGGCGCAAGGAATAAAATTTCGTTAGCCCTACGACGGAATCAGGATGCTTGTCTTTGTATAGACGTTTTCTGTTTCCTGTCGTTCTCAGTCACGTGGGTTCCGTATCTGGTATGCGGGGCGAAAAAATAATAAAACGTTTGAACCTGGAATATGCGAGAAAATATAGGTGAGGCAAATCAAGAATGTGTGACAATCACGCATTTTTCGTAAACACCTTCCAGCTGCGGGGAGAGATCAAAAAGATGTTTTACCGCATACCAGAAGTGACAATATTCAAGATGGCTGCGCGCTTGTGGAAAAGGTGTATACACGAAAGGCCTCTCGGATTGAGCTTGTCAGGACGCGCTTTGGCACGAACGTTTTCTCCCCGTCTAGCATGACAGAGATCACGTCCTTCTGGTTGGGACCCTGGCGCGAACATTGTAGCTCGTCTTTTGTGAAGTACTCTAGGGCAGCAGACAGGTTCTCAGGGCTCACCTTGCACCCCGTGTAAGGATCCGGCTCATACCACACGCCATGCATTTCCTTACCCAAGACGTAAACACTGCCGCCATGCTAACCTTTCCTAGGTTAACATGGCGACAGTGTCTACGCTCTATTGTATTTAAACGGGGCTCGAGTATTCGGGGGTTCTGCTCTCTGTCGGTGTGCCTCTTTGTACCTGATCGCCCGCGAAGCCAGCGAGTGGGATGACGACAGGCACGACTGCTCAGTAAACAGGCATCGGCGGCCATATTTTTCTGGTTGAAGCGAACCCCCTCATCCTTGACAGCGAGCCGGGAAATGAGAAAAAGGATTGTATTGGCCGTTTTAACAGAACTAGCGACGAGTGTCGCCTGCTACTTCCGTCAACTATTGCGCCATAATCGTGATCTTCGCGAGGAAATGATTGTTGCTAGCCACAGAACACTACCACGCAGAAAGGGAATGCTTGAATATGTTTTTATTCTAGATGTAAGTCAGGAATATATATAAGAGAGAGAGAGAGATGGGGATAGAGGGTAAGAGAGAGGAGCAT